>VSMD01026532.1:0-30099 GCA_008750895.1 Mirza zaza
TTAAAAACACTCAGGACAGTTCTCTTGCTGGCAGAGGCCACGCCCCAGATAATGGCAGTCCTGCCAGACCTTGGCCAGAGTTAGGGACCCAAGCTGGCTGAGTGTGAGCGTATGAGGAGATCACTCTACCCTGAGGGGAGGATCTTCCAGGGCTCAGCTGGGACTCAGAGGCTGGGCTTCTGTTTTGCCCCATCCAATGTCAGTGATTCCTCCAAACATTCCCCAGAAAGGAGAAAGGGAGGAGGAGGCAGAGAGCTTAACAAGAGGTTCACCCTGTGTGGGACTGGAGGTCAGATCTACTGGGGTGAGGAAAAGGCTGTAGAGGAGTGGGACTCTGGGGTCGGAGCACTGGGACATTCCTCGGACTCTGGCATGTCATCCTGGAAGTATTCAGCCTGGCGGTACTGCCACAGACGCAGGTTCCCGTCCCACTGCAGGGCAGAAGGTGGCAAGTAGTCAGGGGGTGTTGTCCCCTCCCAGGTCCAAGACATGTGCCAGCTCCTCAACCCCCCTGCAATCTCACCGAACTGCTGACAATCTTCTCTTCAAAGGGGTGCCAACTGACGTCACGCACACAGGCCTTGTGGTTGGTCAGCTTCTTCACGATGTGGCCACTGAGGAGGTCGTATACTGTCCAGGAAAGGCCAGAGTGGAGAGGGGCTGCCACAGGCCTTCAAACTATCCCTCACTTCTCCCTGAGTGGCACTAGTGACCTGCCTCTCACAACTTCCCACTTTCCCATGGGAGCAGAGCCCACACCAGAGACTTGTTTCTTTCCCCTGTTCCCTTTCCCTACCTTGGGTTGAGGGTATGGGCTAGTGAAATGTGGGTATCTTTGACCCTTAGCTAAATTTCACAGGACCTACAGTTAAGAAAATGCAGTGGCTTTACAGCTTTTAGCAATGGAAGACACCACAAAGTGAACGCCATGCTGCTCCTTGTCTGGACAGGATTCATCGTGCTCTTTTGTGCCACAGGTTTCTGTCTGAGTATCTCCCTCAGAACAGCACTGCCTTGGGATCCTCATCTCTCTAGCTGTGCTTGTGTTTCTTTTTATGCATTCCTCCTGCTTCAGTGCATGTCCTTTACTACTTGCTGCTGTCTTCTTGTGTCATTTTTTGTCTCCGTTCCCTCCTACCTTTCATCTGCAACTTCTGTCTTTGACTGGCTAAAAAACAGAACTGACTATATTTTTGGTAATCTGTTTTATTTACTGATGAGAATTCTGTGTTCCTTTTCTTAATTTAAAATGCTGATGAATAGAATATTTTCTCTTTCTCTGTTTAAGCTTCCCCTACTTCAAGCTAAATTAAATTTTACTTGTTGTCACTAGGCTTTTTAAGGTGGTCACTGGTGGTTACAGGCGGAATGCCACAGAAACATTCCTGCCCTTCCCAAGGCCCCTGATCTGACACAATCCTTACCAACCACTTTGCCAGTGGAGCAGCCGCTGTAGATGAACTGCTGGCCCGTGTTGTGAGTGGGGGAGAATCGGCAGCGGATGAGGGTGTGCAGCACTCCGTGGCCCCGGTAGGTCATCAAGGAGCTGTCCCCTGGGAGCTTCAGCTTCCGCCAGGCTGGGTAGGGAAGGAAGGAGAGCTCTATGTTAGAGTGTCTGCTTCTTGATTGCCCTGCACTCCCGGTCTTTAGCAAAGATCGATGTACACAGACAATTGCCTTTCCAACCTTCAACTGGTACCTCTTTTCCCACCTAAAAGTTGATAGTCACCAATATAACCCTGCTGGTTATTAGGATACTGAAATGCTTTTGTATTGGTTGATTCCGAGTGACCCCAGACCCCAACCCTGGGAACCCCTGGCCATTCCCATGGTTCAGCAGATAAAGAGTTAATGCCTGGCAAAGGGCGCTGCGGGGGCCGGCTCCAGACAAATACATGTGCCTATGCCAGGCCTTACCAGTGGTTAAGTATTTTATTAATAACTACCACTCCTGACTCTTAACTCTTCAGATCTCAGTTCTGCTTCCACTCTCACTTTTTTTGGGCACTTGCTGCCAGCGATAGTCCCAGTTTTGCTGTGTGGCAGCCTGGCGTGAGGCTTCCATGCCTTCCCGGCTGGAAAAGCGTCGGATATCCCAGAGCTTGATGGTCTGGTCTTTGGAGTTGGAGATGAGATACCGGGCATCACCCTGTGAATCCAAAAATGGATATTGAAGCATCAGAGGCTGCTAATGTCAGTGCCTGTCAGTCTAGTGCCCCCTCTAGTTGAGGGGAAGAAGTCCAGTCCTCTGACTTTGCTTGCCTCTTTCTTCATAAAGGTGAGATCACTTTTGATGTTCTGTCTCAGATCCTACTACCTGGCTATGTTTTCCTTCCTTTGCCCAGGGCCCTAGCTGGATCTCCTATTTTATCCTGGATTAGAAAATCTTCCAGCTGGGCGTGGTGGCTAATGCCTGTAATCCTAGCACTCTGGGAAGCAGAGGTGGGAGGATCACTTGAGCTCAGGAGTTTGAGACCAGCCTGAGCAAGAGTGAGACGTATCTCTACTAAAAATAGAAAAAATTAGCTGGGTGTGGTGGCGAGCACCTGTGGTCCTAGCCACATAGGAGGCTTAGGATCACTTGAGCCCAGGAAGCAGGAGGATCACTTGAGCCCAGAAGTTTGAGGTTGCTGTGAGCTAGGCTGACACCACAGCACTCTAACCAGGGCAACAGAGTGATACTCTGTCTCTAAAAAAAAAGAAGAAAATCTTCCACTTTTCTTATATAGAAAGCCCTGCTGCACTTCTTAAGGAGTAGTGGGTACAGATGGAATTCGTGTTTCCTGGTTAAGCTCCTTCTCCAAACTCCAGCTCTTGCAAACTCTGGCTAAGAAGGAGCCTGTCAAGTTCCCGCACCAGTCCACTTTCACGCCCTCCTGAACAACCAAAACCTTAGTAGCCTGGCTGAGCAGTCCTGCTTCCCTGCCTACCTTGCTGTCAATGAAGGTGATGCCGTCCTGGTGTCCAGCCAGTGCACCCACGGGCTTGGGGTCATCCTCCCGCATGGTGCGTCGATCCCACACTTTGCAGATGGCATCATCACCCCCAGAGAACAGGATTTGGGAGCTTATATCAGCAAAGGCCACTGCATTCACATCATCCTCATGGGACTCAATCTAGGCGAGAAGGAGGCTAGGATACTTAAGACCTCTTTCCAGGCCTTATAATAGGCCAAAGACCAGGAGGCAGAGGCTCTAAGTCTCAGGAGCAATACCTGAAGGGTGCGCCGGTTCTGTTCTCGATCAAAGACATACAGGCAGCCATCATTGGCCCTGAAAAGGAAGGGATAAGGAGGTCCTGGAGCTAGGACTGAGAGGGCTGATGTTATATATGCTCTAGAGAGTCCAACTAAGAAATCCTGCTGGGGGCAATCCCTTGTCTACTCTTACATAGGAAATGGAAGAAGAGTTAGCTATGGTTTCAAGGAGGCTTGTGACCTCCCATCTTGTGCTGGAGAAATGGAGAGCAAGAGGTGAAGCAACTCATAAACATTGACCTTGGAGAAGGGCTGGCTGGTTTCCATAGCTGTCAGTGTAGTCTCTGAAACAGCAGAGCTGATCCTTGGGAGGACCCCCATCTTATTAACTGAGGGAGACATCCCCCATAAACACTCACCCTCCTAGTACTTCTCGTCCATCTGAGGAGACAGCAATGGAGAAGACAGCAAAGCGACGCTCATCTGGCCTGAAGAAAGCAAAGAAGGAGCTAGGTTAAGTGGACTTCCCTTCAGCTTTTGTTAATCTATGGAAACTCTGACAAGGGTTGTAAGGCACATCTTCAGGGAAAAAAGACGTCCTGCTAACATGTGCCAGAATGGGGGTTACCTCAGTGAGAACCCAGAAATAATCCTGCAACCATCTATTTGACCCTTGTCTCTGGCTGAGAGGATGGATGGTTCTCTTCCAGGAACCCACACAAGAGAAACTTGCAACCAGTTCACTTTCCCTCTAAGCAGGACTTCTAGCCCAAGAGGTTTGCTCCTGCAGGGCCTTCCTTGAGAAGTTTCTGATGATCTGATCAGAAAGGGAAGCCAGTACCTTAGATCCAGGGCAGTGTGTGTGTCTCCCTCCCCGTAGATATTGCAGATATGAACTAAAAGAAGTGAGAGAAACAAGAATCTTTCAGGGATGGGTGAAGGAGAGTGGAGGCAAAGCTAGGTAAGAGACAAGGGACAAGGGCATTAGAACACCTTTAGAGTGATTTTCCCAGGACAAAGCATGGAATTCTCGATCAGATACAGGCACATGGAGACCTCAGGCTCCAGGCTAGAGAAACAACAGAAATCTGGTACATACTCACTGTAATCAGACCAACTGGAATAGAGGAAGTGGTTCCCATCAGGGGTAAATGCCACATCCAGGACGCTCCAGCCTACATCCCGGGCCTTAATGCTCTTGAATTTATGGAAGCGGCCATACCGGCAGTCATACAGTCGGATTGTCTGATCTGTTTAAGCAGGGATCAGGCAGAATTATGGAACATTCTCTTTGTATCCTTCTAGATTAGACCTCTCTCACTCAGTGCATTTGTAGAGTCTGCCCTTTATCATGGGAAACATGTTCTGGCTAAGCATTCCTGAGCCAGGTCTGAGCTCCCCAGGTCTGGGGCTTTCTAGCTTCAGTCAAGAGAAACAATCCTTATTCCAAGGAAAGGCAGTTTATAGGACCAGAGTCTGGTACCTTGACAAGCAGACATGAAGATCTGGCCATCTTTGCTGTAGATGCCACAGAAAGCCTTCTGAGAGTAGGTATCAATGAAGCCCAGATCATTGGGCAAGAAGCTGGGAAGCAGAGGGAAAGTGAGGGTAAGGGGAGCGCTGGATGAGGAGTGTCCCAATTAGCAGAATCTTAATGGAGCTGAAACATCAGTACAGAGCAGTCTTCTCTTTTGGCTTTGCGTAGAATCCCTTGTCTTTCATCCAGTCCACCACACTCTAAATTGCTACCCTTTTCTACTTCGTGTACTCTCAAAGTTTCAACCCCACTTATCATTAGTATCTCTGAGGCTCCTTTCACACCTACCCCTTCAAATTTAGGAGCTAAGCCTAGCTGACCCTTAGAGTCTCTCCACCAAGCCCCATACTCACTGAGACATCACTCGAGACTGTTCTCCGAGGGAGAAGCTTCCCTGGTGGCAAAGGCCGAGTTCTCTCTAAATGGAAGGGATTGGGGAATATTGCTAGCAGAAATAGAGGGCCACTTCAGTCACATCAAGCCCCCTCCTCCAAAGATATTGCTCTTGCTATAGAAATGAACACCATACACAGACCTCCAATGCAGGCTGACTAACTCTCCAGCCTCAGCACTTGAGGCTTCCTTTTTCTCTGGGGCTGGCTGAAGGTGGAGAGGCCTACCTGGTGCAGCATTCGAGGAAAGCTGTGTTCCTGGGCTGCCCGCCTAAGCCCCAGCCGCCCTGTGGCCAATTCCACTTGTGTCTTGATCTCATTGCATTCCAGCTCCCGGGTGTCAGGGGTTGCGTCCACTGTAAGTAGAAGTGGACAGAAGAAGTTTAATCTGTCTTCCAGCCGCAGAGGACAGTTAGAGGAACTGTGCCCCAGCCCACTCAATGTGGCTGAATATACTAGTGCTGTAAGGAACACCTCATTCCCTGCATTATCACATCTTTAATTTAACCTACCATTCTTCACCAAAATAAAAAAAGGGTTTCTAATGAAAGTCTTCCAACATTAGGGTCTTGGTGTGCCTCTTACCAGGAGGGTTGTATCGATCCCCGAGACGACCATCCCAAGCACTGTCATGCTCTTCCTCTGAGTCTGAGAGGGCCTGGATGAGTTGTAAATTTGCTGCACCTCCTCCTTGTACCAACCTCACTTGGCCTCTGTGGAGAGACACCCCATAAAGGAGGGGACCCCTTTCCCTAGAACAACCAAATCCAGAGTAATAGCTATCTGGCTCTTAGATCACTTGGTACTCATTTTGAGGTTTGAGACCGACTAGACTAGGTGTCCTCAAACTACAGCCCGTGGGCCACATGTAGGTGTTTTTGCCCGTTTGTTTTTTTACTTCAAAATAAGATATGTGCAGTGTGCATAGGAATTTGTTCATAGTTTTTTTAAACTACAGTCCAGCCCTCCAACGGTCTGAGGGACAGTGAACTGCCTCCCTGTTTAAAAAGTTTGAGGACCCCTGGACTAGACCTTGGCTGCTACTTTCAGGCTCCTATAAGACACTGTAGGAAACTGACTCTCCCACTCTTAGAGAAAGAGTGGAGAACCCCAACATACTGTGAAGATTGACAGACTTTTAACTTGACTTGCCCAAGCTCATCTCCCCGAGGAGCCAACTGTACCCTTGAAACAAAGCCAACTGTACCCTTTTCCAGCCAATTTCTGGTGGTCACTCTCTTCAGGGCATTTTTTCCTCAAGAACAGGTTAGAGTTGGGTCAATTTAAACTTGTTTTTCAAGTAAATCAATGTGGCCTCATATCACATGTCAACGGCTTTCCTAAATTTCAACACCCTCCTCCCCTGCTCTTCACCCCTTCACATCAGTCCCTCCAGGCCCACCACTCTTTTTTTTGCTAACTTATTTGGAAAATAGATTACATTTATGTAGTTGTAGCCAGAGAGGCTCCCCTGAACAGCCCCTCAAACAGAAGAGTGGGTCCTTTTGGTGACCCTCCCTAGGCAAGAAGACTGTTATTGGGTATGGAGCTGAGCGTCATGGGTGCCCAGCAGGAAAAGATTGTTCTGCTCAAACAGAACAGTTGTCCTGGACTAATCCCATTCCCTAGCCTCTGTAATTTTTCTGCCTGGAGTTGGTATCAAGGGACTGTGGTGGCACCTGGAGGGGTCACACCAGAGAGTAAGTTACCTGCGGAGGAGATAGGCCAGTACCTGGGCCAGATCCACATCTTCATCCTCCTCTTCCTCTTCTTCACTCCGACGCAGGCCAGCCCCTCTTCGGGACAGGCCCTCAGAGGGGTCTCCGGACCCAGATCCTGCGCTGCTGCTGTTCCGTGATCCCATCTTCTGGTCACAGCATCCTTAGGTCCTGTGCAGGGGCTCCTCCTGTCACCTCCTTGGGTTTGGCGAAAGCAAAGCCTGCTCTAGGAATACCAGGGTCTCCTGAACTAGGGCAGTAGCTATCTCTAGGAGGGTTACCCTTCCTAGGGACTGAGATCCCTTTTCTTTGCCTATGACAACTCCTAAGGATTTGGGAACACAAACCTTCCCCAATCCTGTGAAGCAAAGAAAGCAGAGTGAAGCCTAAAGCGTTACCCTAGCCTGCCAATGATAATCCTTTGATGAGGAATGTCTCAGTTTTCTACCCAAAACTCACCTATCAAAGTCCCTGGACAGGGGAGCGGGAGAGGTGTGGGGAGGTGTTGGACTCCCAGGTAACCTCTTTGGCTGACCAATCAAACCCCCTCGCGGAAGAGAGCGCTCCACTAGCTTACCTCATCTAGCCAATCAGAAACCTTAGGACTCAAAGACACCCCAACACCCCCTTCCCGACCAATCAGAGCGCTCTTTTTCGAGAGCCGGCAGCAGCTACAGCCAATGAGGTTAGAATTCGGCCTAACACCCCCTCCTTCCGTGCCTCACGCCCACGTGGTGTGCCGGGGGTGTGTACACCAAGGGGGGTCCGAAGGCGAGAAGCACCTCCCACGGAAGCCGGCGGTTACCGCCCCACGCGAGACCACCCACCAGCCAAGAGCGCTCGCAGGACCCGCAGCGGCGCGAGGCGCTGTTTACACCGACTGCAGCCACAGCGTCAGCCAACCGATCCTCCGTCACGCGCCTCTTTCGTCACGCACTTCCCGGCTTCCCGGCAGGCGGGCTACAGACGTCACAGGACGCTGCTGACAGCCCCGCCCCCTTGGCCCGCCAACTGGACAGCAGCGCGCAGTGATGGATAGGTGGGCGGGAGGAAGTGTGCGAGGGGGATGAGGGGAGGAGAAAGTGCGCGCCGGTGAAGGGCCGTTCACTCGTGGTGGGGAGGAGTAAAAGGGGACTGGCAACTTCCTGGATCACAGACTAGGGAACTAGACAGAATGGCTGAGAGGCGGGGCTAACAAAAGAAACTGTTGGTGGTTTGCTACTGAGAGGTATTTTAGCAAGGGATACAATTTACCGTCGGTCCCTAATGATCGTTTGCCTTCGCACTTTTCCGACAACGCCCAAGGGCCTCTTCTTTCTCCCCCCAACACCCCTCCCCTCCCGCCCAGCTGGAGCTATTCTCTTTTCGCTGGCTGCCGCTCCAGGCTGTCCTGCCCTAAGGGGTGCCCAGTGTCACACATGGGGACCCTGGCCTCCCAACCTTCCTTCCGGGTTTAGTCGTGGAAGTCTAGTTCTTGTGGGGTCGGTCCTTTCTACACCTCCCCTTGCCCCCTCTGGCAACTTTTCAGACGATACCTGGCTTCCCTCCTCGCTCTTTGCAGACGCTCCCTAATACGCGCGGCTGCCTGGTAGGGCCTTTCCGGTTCCGTCAGTCCCCTCAGACGCTCCCTTGGCCCGCCCGGGTTTGCAAACCTTCCCAAGGCCCTCTGTGCCCTGGGTGCCTCTGCTCCGGGCGGTGGCTCCACGGCGTGCATGCGCCCCGCCTCCTACCCCTTCCTGCGGGTTTATGAGTAACCGGCCGAGTCCAAGGCCGGGACTTGCTACGTGTCGGGATCCTAGTCCATGCTGGGTGGAGAGGCGTGCGGGCCGAGTAACCTTGCTTGTGCCGGGCCCAAAAGCCCCAGGTCGAAGCTGAACTTCAGCACCCACCGCGTACACTCCTTTAAAAGGGCTGTGAGCTTCCCTCAGGAGCGAGGGCCCTTAGTTCCCCTGGGTCCACCTGGGGTTCACTCTCCCTGGGAGGGCGAGGGTGTGACGTCTCCTGGTCTCTAGACCACTGGGGCGGCTTCGTGGGCTCTGCACTTAGAAGGGCCCCATGCTTGGTGTAGTGTTCTGTCAGCTTCTTGGAATTGTTGTAGAACTCCAAATTCGGGCTCTTGCAGATAAAGCAAAACACTGAAGCAGGTGCTTGGAGATAAAGGTTTATTTGATTTGGCTAAAGGGAAAAGATAGGAGAGCAAAATCTCTTAGATCCTCTTATTAAAAGAATGAATTAGGCTCTGGGAGGCCGAGGCGGGAGGATTGCTCGAGGTCAGGAGTTCGAAACCAGCCTGAGCAAGAGCGAGACCCCGTCTCTACTATAAATAGAAAAGAAATTAATTGACCAACTAATATATATAGAAAAAAAAAAAAATGAGCCGGGCATGGTGGCGCATGCCTGTAGTCCCAGCTACTTGGAAGGCTGAGGCAGGAGGATAGCTTGAGCCCAGGAGTTTGAGGTTGCTGTGAGCTAGGCTGCCGCCATGGCACTCTAACCTGTGCAACAAAGCGAGACTCTGTCTCAAAAAAAAAAAAAAGAATGAATTAGGGAGCTTTTATGCGGCTAGGTAGTAAGGAAGGGTTAGTTTTAGGGAACAAAAGGGGGATATCCCTTGTTTTCAGTCTCAGAAAACAGTTCATTTAAGTAACCAGACTCAGGTTGTCAGCAGCTTGTCGCAGCTTTTTTTGAGGGCATTAATTCCTTCTGTAAAAGGAACTCAAAGATTGTCCTCCCGACCCTACAGTCTCTTTTTGCTTGACAAAGAAACAGTACATCAGTTAATAATTACTGTGAGAAGAAGGGGTGCTGTGCAGGAAGTAAGTGGTTAACATGTACAAGCAAACAAGGGCCTACTGAAATTTTACATTATTTCAGTCACTAAAAATGTCAGGGTACTAAATTCTCAGAAGGCCCCGCTGCAAAATTCTTAATTTTAAAACAAGCACCTGGTATTTTCATTTTGCACTGGGCTCTGCTAATTATGTAAGTAGTCTGCTGGTTGCCCATCCCCTATTGCCAGATTGCTTGCTATCTGTGCCTTCTTGAGACTTTAGGATTCGGTGGTCTCTGGGTTATCCAGCTGGGAAATTCTGGAATCATTTTTTAAAAATGATCTTTTCCACCTCTTTGCCTTTTAAATTTAATTCAAGTCCTATAGCTGATTATTTGAGGTTCTTTTCTTTCTTTTTTTTTTTTTAGAGACAGGATCTCACTCTGTTGCCAGGATAGAGAGCAGTGGTGTGATCATAGTTCACTGTAACCTTGTACTCCTGGGCTCAAGTGATCCTGATTCAATCTCCCAACTAGCTAGGACTACAGGCGGGCCCCACCACTCTCAGTGAATTTTTTTTTTTTTTTTTTTTTTTTGTTGCCCAGGCTAGAGTGAGTGCTGTGGCATCAGCCTAGCTCACAGCAACCTCAAACTCCTGGGCTCAAGCAATCCTGCTGCCTTAGCCTCCCGAGTAGCTGGAACTACAGCCATGCACCACTATGCCCGGCTAATTTTTTCTATATATATTAGTTGTGCAATTAATTTCTTTCTATTTATAGTAGAGACTGGGTCTAGCTCTTGCTCAGGCTGGTTTCGAACTCCTGACCTCGAGCAGTCTGCCCACCTTGGCCTCCCAGAGTGCTAGGATTAAAAGCGTGTGCCACCGCGCCCCGGCCTGAATGTTTTTTTTGTTTTTTTTGTAGAGATGGGGTCTCACTGTGTTGCCCAGATGGGGTCTCACTGGTCTCGAACTCCTGGTCTCAAGCAATCCTTCCTTGGTCTCCCAAAGTACTAGGTTGTTTTCACATTCATTACTGTAAGGCTGGTGTTGGGCTCCATCCCTTCCCTAGATCAAAAAAGAAAAGGCTCATGAGACCAGACCCACCAAGGACCTGTCAAGGATGACTGCCCTGCTGAAAACTACAACACCCCATAAGAGAGTTTTAGCTTCTGGATTCCACAAATACCTCTAGCTCCTCCTATTTCTCAGTGACCACCAAAGGTTGCCCCACCTCTTCCCACCAAAAGTCCCTAGCCTGGCCCAAATGGCATAAAAGGCCTCACCCCCTTCAAATGGCAGTGACTTCTGAGGTCCCCCCTCTTGTGGGACCCCAGAACCTGGTCCTGGTGTGTATAATAAGGCCACGTGGTTTGGCCCCCACTCTTTCTCTCTGTCTTTTCTTTTCACCACTGCCGAAAAACCTTACAATTACCCCAAATCAGATTTTTATTACTTCATGCCTCTCCCCATAGTTGATCTGCTGAATGATCTTCCTCTAACAGGATTTAGTGCCAAAGAACCCACAAGTGGCTCACTATTGCTCATTCTTTCAAATACAGACTTCCACACCTGGTGGTTTGTTTTTCAGTAACCTCATTTTCTTATACTTTGCCAAGCAAATATGCCCATAAATGCTGTGTTTATTTTCACCTCTGCACCTCCCCAGGAAAACTGCTTATCTGAGGGAAGCTGTCTACCAGACTCCTTTCCTCACAGCCTTGCACTTTGACCCAGTGGTACCACTTCCAGGAATCTAGCCCAGACCTGCATAATGATTTATGTTCTACATAGCAATTATTGATAATAGTTGGACACTGGAAACAAAATAGATCCAACTATCCTATAATATTGGTTGGTTAAATAAATTATGGTCCATATAGTACAGACACAGATACCAGGTAGCCATTAAAATGATATCCTATTCTTTTTATACCATGGGAAATTGTGCAAGTTATATTGTTAAGTGTTTTAAAAAATGGTACTCAGTGCTTCTGGTGACATGTGGTAGATACAAAAACAGTATGGTTTCAGTTTTGCATAAAAAAAGTATAAAAATACTCAGGCTCATTACATCAATAAACAAGTAATATAATAGAAAAGGCTTTGCATGAACCAGTGACAAAAGTGTAGCATGAACAATGGACTATGAGTAATACAATCATATCCAGTACCTGAGGTCCAGAACAAACAAAACTTCGGTTCAACTCATCTCCTTAATAATTCATTTTTTGGTTATCTCTTTCCTCTTCTCCTTACAAATCTAGTTTACACCTGAATAAAGTCTTGTTGATTCAAGCCTTGGTAATATGGAACTTGTACATTATTGAATAAAATATTTAAAAGTCTTGGCAAATTTTTTTTTTAAATTTGAGGTTTTATGACTAAAATGAGTTCTCCTTAATATCAAATCAAATATTTGTTTGGGCACAGTGGCTCACACCTGTAATCCTAGCACTCTGAGGCTGAGGCAGGATGATACCTTTAGGTCAGGAGTTCGAGACCAGCCTAAGCAAGAGTGAGACCCTGTCTCTACTAAAAAGCAGAAAAAAAAATACTAAAGAATGTAGGATTCATCACTGGATCCATTAATTAATTTTTTGTTTAACCCTATGAACTTGATTATGTTACTTGTAGCCTGTAATATTTTTCAGAAATGTACCTGAGCATTTGTATCTTAGGGTATACTATGTGTTCTATTGAAAGAAATAAAATGGCATTTAAAAAACTTAGTTAAGTAATTTTGATACACGCAATTTGACCTGCCTTCTCTTGATTTTGAAATTTGGCATGTTGCTTGGTTACAGTTTGTAAAGTGCTTTGCATTTGGGCAGTCTCTGCTCTCCCTAGCTACACTTAAAGTCACTTAAAGCCACAGAGAGAGAGGTCTTCTACCTTCAGCACCATTTTAGGACTGTTTCTGGTAATTGCTAAGTAAATGTCAACTAGTTGACTTCCTGTCTGATCTGCTTTGGCCTGTTTCCTGCTCTCTAGCATCTCCACTAGGGGGCGGGCTGGGCTGGAGAGAAGAGAAGGAAAGCAAAGTTTTCATTCTCTAGCTAACTCTGTGTCTCTCCAACCCCAGCCCCAGGCCTGGTGATGGCACAGAGCTCCTGGGACAGTTGAGCCTTCTGAAGTGACTGATGCCCATACACATGTTTATACATGGTCTTCTTGTAACATTCTCTGTGCAGATGGAAAGGGAGGAGTGTGCTAGTTTATATAGGGACTTAAAATGTGTTGACTAGAAAGCAATTGAGTAATTATGGGATATTTTAACAATCTCATGTTTTGTATACTTAAGAATCAGATTTTTGAGGGAGGGAGGAAAGAAAAAAAAAACAACCCAGATTTTTTGTGTGTGTGTGGAGGGTAGGAGCTACAGAGATAATATAGAAGTAAAAACCCTTTAGCCCTGATTTTCAATAAAACATAGTTTGAACTCATGAGGTTTTATATTCCTGTCTCTATCCATTGAAAAGGTGTAGAAACATGACCTTTTGCAATGGCAATGAACACTCCTAGCACCCAGATTATGGTTTTAAAATACTAAAAGAACCTAACGCTTCTTGGAGAAATGGCTGATTTGGGGCAAAATGCCAGAGGAGGCCAGATTTGGGGCAAAAAATGAATAAGATGAGTGTGGAAACAACTTATCCTACCAGATAGTGAGGAAAGAAGCAGAAACTCTCATGTCAAAAGGACTCAGCTCTTTTGGCCTAGCTCCTAGCCAAAGGTGGAGCAATTTGAGCACTAATAAGGATATTTAATAAACACTAAGTATGTATAAATCTATGAGTTCATAATTGTGTGTGTGTACCTAATTGGTTACTTTTTAAAGGATGACAGGAAAACATAATTATTTTTGAAAATAGAAAATAAAGGAAAAGAATTAAGCAGTTTTATTGCTGTTCCTATATAAACTATATCACAGAGTAATGAAATAGAAGATAAAGAGAAGTGTCTCTTTATAAAAATATTCTGACTGTATAACAACTCAAATATAGCTATTTTGCAATTCCTAGTGAATTAAGGAATCTAGGCATTGAACATCTAGGTCTGGATTTTTCAATGGCTAAATTGAAGGAAAAGAAAGGAACTGAGAGGGAACCTCCAGATTGATAAAAACATAAAAGACATGAAATTTTTCAAAATAGGTAAGGCTAAACTATAGTGTCTAAGGGAGACACATTTGGGTGATCACACTACAAAAAAAAATGCAAGGAAGTGATTATTACTCACCGTATTATCCACTTATAGCAGGAGGGAGGGGCTGTCATAGAGATGGTCAATATGGGGGATAGGGTTGGTATCTGGCAAAAAGTTCTATTTTTTTCCCTAGCTGGTGGTTTCAAGGGTGTTCACTTTATAATAGTTTATTAAGCTATATCTGTGTTTTGTGTGGTTTTCTGTTATCTGTGCTTTATTTTAAAACAAGAAGATTAATTAAAATGTGTTAACTATATTTTATCACTTATCTGGAGCTAAAAGACATGCAGCCCAAATTTATTCTAATTAACAAAAACCTTTTTTTTCCCCTTTGGAGATAGGGTCTCTCCTTGCCCAGGCTGGAGTGCAATGGTGTGATCATAACTCACTGCAACCTCAAACTCCTGGGCTCAAGCAATCCTCCTGCCTCAGCCTCCCAGGTAGCTAGGACTCTAGGCACGCACCACCATGCCCAGCTAATTTTTTAAAAATATTTTTGTAGAAGGACGGGCGAGGTGGCTCACGCCTGTAATCCTAGCACTCTGGGAGGCAAGGCGGGCGGATCGCTCGAGGTCAGGAGTTCGAAACCAGCCTGAGCAAGAGTGAGACCCCGTCTCTACTATAAATAAAAAAAGAAATTAATTGGCCAACTAATATATATAGAAAAAATTAGCTGGGCATGGTGGCACATGCCTGTAGTCCCAGCTACTTGGGAGGCTGAGGCAGCAGGATCGCTTGAGCCCAGGAGTTTGAGGTTGCTGTGAGCTAGGCTGATGCCACAGCACTCACTCTAGCCTGGGCAACAAAGCGAGACTCTGTCTCAAAAAAAAAAAAAATTTTTTTTTTGTAGAGATGGAGGTCTTGCTATGTTGCTCAGGCTGGTCTTGAACTCCTGGCCTCAAGCAATCCTCCCACCTAAGCCTCCCAAAGTGCTGGAAATCCAGGTGTGCACCACCATGCCTGGCCCCAAAATCATTTTTAAGGCTAACACTTTCCTGTCCCTGTGCATTTAGATACCAGAAAGGTGCCTAGAACCCCAGTTCCCTGCCTCTTTCCTAGATGGAATTATTTTAAAATCCATTTTCTTTCTGTCCTAAACTTTATTCACATTGCTCATTTCCTTCTTAAACTGTAGTCGGCCATATTTTAATATAGGCTTACAGGGTCTACTCTATCATTATAGAGTGGAAAGGTGATGACGGCTAACATGTATTAAGTGGTTTTTTTTTTTTTTGAGACAGAGTCTCACTTTGTTGCCCAGGCTAGAGTGAGTGCCGTGGCGTCAGCCTAGCTCACAGCAACCTCAAACTCCTGGGCTAAAGTGATCCTGCTGCCTCAGCCTCCCAAGTAGCTGGGACTACAGGCATGCGCCACCATGCCCGGCTAATTTTTTCTATATATATTAGTTGGCCAATTAATTTCTTTCTATTTATAGTAGAGATGGGGTCTCGCTCTCGCTCAGGCTGGTTTCGAACTCTTGACCTTGAGCAATCCGCCCGCCTCGGCCTCCCAGAGAGCTGGGATTACAGGCGTAAGCCACCGCGCCCGGCTGTATTAAGTGGCTATTCAAGGCCAGGCGCGGTGGCTCACGCCTGTAATCCTAGCACTTTGGGAGGCCGAGGCAGGCGGATCCCTCAAGGTCAGGAGTTTGAGACCAGCCTGAGCAAGAGTGAGACCCCGTCTCTACTAAAAATAGAAAAAAATTAATGGGCCAACTAAAAGTATATAGAAAAAATTAGCCGGGTGGCACATGCCTGTAGTCCCAGCTACTCGGGAGGCTGAGGCAGGAGGATCTTTTGAGCCCAGGAGTTTGAGGTTGCTGCGAGCTAGGCTGACGCCATGGCACTCTAGCCCCGGCAACAGAGTGAGACTCTGACTCAACTAAATAAATAAATAAATAAAGTTATTCGGTGCCACACATTGTTCTGATTGCTTTGCTCCGCTGACTCTTTCAATCCTCCCAACAATACTGTAAGGCAGGTGTCCTCAAACTACAGCCCGAGGGCCACATGCGGCCTGCCGAAGACATTTATCTGGCCTGTGGGGTGTTTTTGTTGCTGCTGCTTGTCCTGCTTAACAGCTGGGTGTTTTTGTTGTCCTGCTTAACAGCAGCCAACTCGTCCTGGGGCCCACAGTGCGCATGTGTGGAATGTGCACTGCACTCTCCAGTGGCCCTCCAATGGTCTGAGGGACAGTGAACTGGCCACCTGTTTAAAGAGTTTGAGGACCCCTGCTGTAAGGTGTAGGCATTCCCATTTTACAGATGATGAAACTGAGAGGCACCCCTGGCTCCAGAGTCTACTGTGTTTAGTACCTGTGCTATGTGGCCCCAATGGTATTGTTTCAGTTATCACATGCTGTTTATGAAGCTGAGAACTTAGCTGGGTGTTTTTCTCCATTGCTAACTCTGTTCTAGCATGTGATCCTCTTTGACCTTTATATTTCTTTCCTTACGCATTGTAGCTGGTCATTGGCATTTCCTACGTGAACGCTTGTTTTCTTTTTCAGGTATTTCCTTTGAAGGAATTCCCAATAATTCCATTTTATTTGTTGAAGTTTGTTTCCTTTTTGTAGGTAAAGACTCCCATCTCACCCACCATGGTTTAGATGTTCACTCAGCCTGATTGAGGTCACAGGGGAAATTTTCCCAACATGATGCCCCTGATTCATGTGGGACTGTCGCTTTCTTATTTATTTACTTTTTTGAGACAGAGTCTCACTCTGTTGCCCAGGCTAGAGTGCCGTGGCGTGGCGTCAGCCTAGCTCACAGCAACCTCAAACTCCTGGGCTTAAGCAATCCTGCTGTCTCAGTGTCCAGAGTAGCTGGGACTACAGGCATGCGTCACCATGCCTGGCTGATTTCTTTCTATTTTTAGTAGAGACGGGGTCTTGCTCTTATTGAGGCTGGTCTCAAACTCCTGACCTCAAGCAATTCTCCTGCCTTGGTCTCCTAGAGTGCTAGGATTACAGGTGTGAGCCATCATGCCCTACCTTCCTTCTCTGATTTCTCTCCAAAGCTGTTTTCATGAGTGTAGGCTAAGGCCTTGTGACTCAAACTGTGGTCCCCAGATCATCAGCAACAGCATCACGCAGAAGCTGGTAAGAAAAACAATCTCTGGGCTATCACAGACTTGCCAGGTGAGAATCTGCATTTAACAAGATCCCCAGGTGATTCATATGCACTTTTAAGTTTGAGAATCATGGAATAGGCGACTTCTAAGGTCCTTATCCTTCTAGAAGTCTATGCTGCTGTGGGAGACATGCCTATGCAATTATCATTTACTCTTGGCTCTATTGTTTACTGTGTGGTCTTGGACAAATGACTCAACCTCTCTGCATTTGTTTCTTCCTCTGTAAAAGGGCACCTCCCTTCAAAGAGTCATTATGTAAAGTGCTCAGAACAGTGGCTGGCACACAGAAGGTACTATAGAAGTGTCACTGTCTTAACATTGAATATGCTTTCAGGAATACTTTGCGACTCCCAGTTCCAGGTCAGGAGGGGAAAGAGCAAGTTTGAGAACTGATAATGGAACCATTTCCCTGGAAAATGGGTTGCAGAAGCTTCCACATGTCTGAGTGAGAGATCAGGAATTTTAGGCCTGGAGGCTGTACTGAGCAGCTTGTTGAGGCCTTCACCTTTTTTTAAGACTGCAGGACACAGAGTAGATAGTGCCTTCTTCCAGCAATTCCTACTTATGTGACTCACTGGTAGAGCTGCCTATAAGATAGATTCCTTTTTTTTTTTTTTTTTTTTAGACAGAGTCTCACTCTGTTGCCCAGGCTAGAGTACTGTGGCATCAGCCTAGCTCACAACAACCTCAAACTCCTGGGCTTAAGCTATCCTCCTGCCTCAGCCTCCCAGAGTGCTAGGATCATAGGCCACTTGAGCCACTTGTGCCCAGCCCAAGATGATAGATTGATTCTACTAGGTTATACTTCTTCCAGGGACTAGAAGATGAAGATTGTGAGACTGGTGTTAGAGGGAAGCCTGTGAAGATAGGTGGGAAATGAAAACAGCACAAATGTGTAAAATAAATGACCATCTCTTATTATTGGACAGTGTGTGGGAAAGGTCTGTGGCCCAGTCTCACGGCACCCAGAAGATATTAGTTAATATCACATTGCTCATATTTTCTGCAAGTCTGGTGGCTCCCCTATTCCCAGATCGGGGGTGCTGTGACTTCTTGCTAGATTGGAGCCTCAGGTCACATTCTGTGCACACGTCCCTCCAGGGCCTCCAGCTCAGCCAACACCTCCTTGGGCAGATCCTGGTTGACCTGCTCTGTCAGGTAGCTCCGAATGTCACGAACCTCCTGTTCCCAGAAGTCCTTGGGGAGTGAGAACAGCTGAGTAGTGTCTATGGCTCCGAGGCCACTGAGATCCAAGGCTCCTTCCTTTGGCACCAGCCCAATGGGTGTCTCTCGGGCACTGTCCTCCCCTTCTAACCGCCGGCAGATCCAGTCTAGTACCCGAGCATTCTCCCCAAAGCCTGGCCACAGGAAGCGGCCTGCCTCGTCGCGCCGGAACCAGTTGACATGGAAGATACGGGGCAGCCGGGCCCCCTTGCGCCCCTCCATGCTCAGCCAGTGTTCTAGGTAGCGCCCAAAGTTGTAGCCAAAAAAGGGTCGCATGGCAAATGGATCGTGCATGATGATCTTTCCTGAGGAGGGGAGCAGAATGGGTAAGGAATCTTTCTCCTCACCCTGCATCCAGCTAGAGGAAGTTGTGAAAGGTTCATGGTTCTGGAATATCCTCAGGGCAGGTGAAGAGAAGGGATGGGGGAAAGGTAGAAGTGGGAAGAGATGGGACCACTGAGGACTCCAAGAGTGAGCAGGAGGAAGATCTGGCTGGAGAGGGGAGGGGGTGATGTGGGCACACGGGGAGAGGGAACAATGGGAAGGATACTCACCTTTGTGTTCAGCTGCGGCAGTGGACTCAGAGCGCATGGCGCTGCCCACAAACACCCCATGACGCCAGTTGAAGGCCTCGTATACCAGGGGTACCCCTAGATTACCAATGAACAGGGTCACAGACAGTCCTTTTCTTGGGACCCTCACTTTATCCCTTCTGGTGATCTTGACTCATAGGCTCTTTCCTAGGACCTCAGCTATCCCATTTTCAGACCCCATGCCTGCCCTCAATGTTGCATTCACCGGGGAGAACTCTGGAGGCAGACAGCTACAGCTGGACATGCAGGCTGAGGCTCCCTGAGATTTAAGTACAAGAGGGAGGCAGGCCCTAATACAGCACTGGACTTTTTACCCAGAAGGCATGGGTAAAATGTTTTTACCCATGTTGTTTACCTTTGGGTCTGCGGCCTCCAAAGATGATGGCGTCAATGGGGACACCCTCAGGGGACTCCCAGGCTGGGTCCATGATGGGGCACTGTCGAGCCGGGGCACAAAAGCGAGAGTTGGGATGTGCACAGGGCTCCTTGTCACCTGGCAGAGGAAATACAAATATTATCTCTTCCAAGGCTACCCTCAACACACACATGCATGTGCGCACATTCTTGTGCAATTTATTTTTGCCTCGTCAGCTGCCCACAACCTCATGTGAAAAGGAGCAGAGAGAAGGGAGCCAGGACATCTCTCCCAAAAGATCAGGTTATTTAGGCATGATGATGCTGCCAGCTGAGGTATATGAGAAAACAGTGGGAGAGGAATCGGGGGTTCTGCAGGGCACTAATGTTTATGCCAAGATATAAGCACTTGGCATTGACCAGTGCTCAAGGGAATGGAGTTATAGATATTGGTGTAAGGTTATAATAATTTTCCCCCAGAAACCATTTCTTTATTTATGAGATTATTATTTAAATAAACACCCTTTACGGAGGCATTGAAGAATTAAAAAGTAAATAAACACTCAAACCTAAAGCAAAAACTAAGAATGTCAGGTCAGTATTTCAGATAATTGACTTTCCATCAGCAAACCAGGGAGGACAGAATCTTCTAACCCATCAAAATGCAAACAGGGATTGATTTTAAAGCTAACAGAATTCTGGTGATTTCCCTGGGCTTGCTTAGACCCTGATGGAGTGGTAGGGCATGAGGAACTCAGAGGCATAACCTGGAATCCTGGAGAGGGTTGGGACCACGTCAGCGGCACATGCGTGAAGCACCACCGTGGGGCCGTGAATGGGCTCAGTGCCTGTCTGCTGGAGGTTGCCAGTCAGACCTGGGGAGTGAGGGAGCCATGGAGCCAAAACTCCCACCCCCTCCACCCCCCAGCTCCTGTCTCCCCTCTCAGATAAGAGCCATTCCTCACCACCCCCAGTGCAGGACCCTGGGATAGGGTATTGTTTTGGGGATTGAAGCTGGGCACAAGATGCCCTAGTTATACCCCTGAATCCAGAGATGATTAAAGGCTTGGGGAACTGGCCTGTGGGGAATGATTAAAGTTTCTTGGATTTCTCAGTTGGGTGGGAAGGCTCAGGGGCTTAATGATGGTGTTAGAGAAAATAAAGGGTGATTAGACAAGGGGAGGAGGGTGACTGCTAGGCCAGCGTGGCAAACTTGAATATAGGCTTCAGCGACCACAAGGCCACCCTCCCCTGCCATGCTCTTCTTTGCCCTCACCACCCCCACTGTCTCTGGGCTCTCTGAGTACACAAGGCCACAGAAAGAAAGCTGAAAGTCCAGGGTGCAGGGTGGGGGAAGAGGTGGGGCCCCAAGGCCCCCCTGGGTAATGACAGGATTAAGAAACTAGCTCTGGGAAAGACTAAAGTGCTGGTCTGATCTAGTCTGTAAGAAGGACTAGGGTGTCTGTGTTGGAGACAGGGAAAAGGTGAGCATAACAATACTGACCTTTAGACTATTTTTTTATAGTCTGGGACTATAAAAAAATAGGATAGACTATCTTTTTATAGTCACTGTGTTGCCTGTGCTAGAGTGCCATGGCATCAGCCTAGCTTACAGCAACCTCCAGCTCCTGGGCTTAAGCGATCCTTCTGTCTCAGCCTCCTGAGTAGCTGGGACTACAGGCATGCGCCACCATGCCCGGCTAATATTTTCTATATATATTTAGTTGGCCAATTAATTTCTTTCTATTTTTAGTAGAGACAGGGTCTCGCTCTTGCTCAGGCTGGTCTAGAACTCCTGACCTTGAGCGATTCACCTGCCTCAGCCTCCCAGAGTGCTAGGATGACAGGCATGAGCCACTGCGCCCGGCCTTAGACTATGTTTTTATATAGCGGGACAATGAGAGCCAAGTGGCAGGAGGAGAGTCAGGACAGGGGAGGAGGCAGGCTTCCTCTTTTCCTAATGGGCCAAACTTTATGAATTATGCCCAATTCCTTCTGTAGCAACTTTCAAAACAGTTCTTCCTTTTCCTTTTATTTATTTAAAATCCAGCCTCTCTCTCTCTCTCTCTCTTCTCTCTCTCTCTCTCTCTCCCCCTTCTCTCTATATATTTTTCGAGGCAGAGTCTCACTCTGTTGCCTGGGCTAGAGTGCCATGGCGTCAGCCTAGCTCACAGCAACCTCAAACTCCTGGGCTTAAGCGATCCTCCTACCTCAGCCTCCCGAGTAGCTGGGACTACAGGCATGCACCACCATGCCCGGCTAATTTTTTCTATATATATTAGTTGGCCAATGAATTTCTTTCTATTTTTAGTAGAGACGGGGTCTTGCTCTTGCTCAGGCTGGTTTCGAACTCCTGACCTTGAGCGATTCCTGCCCCCCGCCCCCCAGCCTCCCAGAGTGCTAGGATTACAGGCATGAGCCACTACGACTGGCCCAATTACTGAGAATTTACTATGTATTCGGCAGTGTGCTAAACCATTTTTATGCATTATTTAATCCTCCAATGACCTGAGGAGATAGGCACTATAATAACTACCCCATTTGACTGATGGAGAAACTAAAGCTTAGGGAGGTTAAGCAACTTAGCTGAACCAGTAAACCAGTGACTGGTGGAGTTGGGACATGAACTGGGATCTTGCCTGGTACTGGAAACTGCAAACATTCATAATTTTCTGTGCCTCCAGGGATCCAAGATGGCCAGAGGTTGTGGAGAAGGCTTCTCCAACATTAAAGAGCTAAGCCCTGGGGGCTGTGTCACAACTTCCCCACCCCACATACCAGGTTTCCAGGGTCTGCCCAGCCAGGAGGTCACAGTGACACCAGGTGGAAGAGGCTGGTCAATCCCCTCCCAGTACACACCACCATCACTGGTCTCAGCCACGTTGGTGAAGAGAGTGTTACTCTGGATTGTGGCCATGGCATTGGGATTAGTGGTGGCAGAGGTGCCAGGAGCCACCCCGAAGAAGCCATTCTCAGGGTTGATGGCCCGGAGTCGACCTGTCAGGAGAAGAAGTGAAAGAAAGGAAGCGTCGACTGGGCAATGTTGACATGTGAGACTGAAGAAGGTCCTGCTCCACCTCTCCTTGGCCTGAGCTGGACCCTAGATGAGAACGGGAAAGGTTTGTGTCTCTAGGGTGGGTGGGGCTGCTGGAGGTATAGGGCAGGGTCTCACTGACAAAGCTCACCACGGACATTAGAGGGGAGACTCCTCAGAGCTGAATCGAGAGTGTGACCCAAGGGACCCTCACCTTCACTGTCAAACCTCATCCAGGCGATGTCATCCCCCACACACTCCACTTTCCAGCCAGGCAGTGCGGGCCGCATCATGGCCAGGTTCGTCTTGCCACAGGCACTGGGGAAGGCAGCGGCCACATAGCGCTTTTTCCCTGCAGGGTTGGTGATGCCCAGGATCTGTGTGTTTGGGAGAGGAGGGAACAGGAGGAGGTCACCAAAGGTCAGGGCATAGTCTGCACGCAGAAGAACAGCTAGGGGTTAACAGGTGCACGGCCCTGTCATCAGGCCTGGCGTAGTGGCAGAGGAAGCCCCAACATTTAGTGCCTGGGGCCAAAGCTTTGGCCTTTGAGTAGAGTCTCTGCCTAATAGCCTGGCACCTGGCACCTGGCAGGAAGAAGGCAAGGCTGAGGCAGACTAGCCAGGTACCCCCGCCCTACCCAAATGCCTCACCGCCTACAGATGCTGGGATCCTCACCAGCATGTGCTCCGCCAGCCAGCCCTCATCCCGAGCCAGCCTCGAGGCAATGCGCAGGGCAAAGCACTTCTTGCCGAGCAGGGAGTTGCCACCATAGCCACTGCCGAAGGACACGATCTCCCGCTGGTCAGGCACGTGGCCAATCAGGGTTTTCTCTGGGTTGCATGGCCACTGGCTCACCGGCTCCCCTGGGGACAATGGGGTCATGGGCCTGCTGGCAGCAGCATCAGGAACTGGGGTGTCAGGGGCCAGAGGGATCAGGGGTTGGCAGGAGAGACATGTGGGAGCAGTGGAGGTGCCAAGGGGTGGCTAAAGAACTCCCCGTCCCCCGTCCTCATAGTAATCATCAGTTCCCATGGCCCTATTCTTGGACATGAACTGACTTTTCTCAGTCTTAGGCAAAATGCTTTGCAAACAGCCTCATCCCCAGCCCAGACTGCTGCCCTGGATCTTGGGAACTAGGCTGTCAGAGAGGACAGGTTTTTAGGGTCTGTGGATAGGTAGGATTTGGGGCTCTCTTTGAGTACAAGAAGTCCCCTGGATCCTCCCCTGGACCGAGCAGGCACTCACCTTGCCCAGTGAGGGGCTGGCCCACGGAGTGCAAACACTTAACGAAGTCACCATCTCCCAGGGCATGAAGCACGGGTGTCCCCAGCCGGGTCATAATACGCATGCTGGCCACCACATAGGCTGAGTCAGTGAGCTGCACCCCAATACGGGACAGAGGGGAGCCCACAGGACCCATGCTGAATGGAAGCACATACATGGTACGGCCTGTGGAGGAAAACGTCCCCTGGATGAAGGAGTCCACACTTGTTCATACCTTCGGTGCCCCTGCCTCTGTGTCCCTGCCCTGGTTACCCTGCATGCAGCCTGGAAACCTCTGGTTCACAGCTTGCTGGAACTCAGCTGGGGACATCCAGTTGCCCAGCTGTCCACGGGCCCCACCAGATGGGAGGGGCACCGTGTCCCTCTGAGAAGGAGTTACAATCACCGTCTTGCTCTCTACTCGTGCCACGTCCTTGGGGTCTGTGCGGGCCAGCCAGCTGGGGGAGAGGGGGTTGTCAGGAAGGTGGTGGCCAGCAGGTCTCCCTCATCCCCAGACCCACTTTTTCAAGTCCAACTTTGACTCCAGGTCTTCTGTTGGCCTTATTTTTCCCCCATCCAATCACATCTCAGTCCCTTCTTCTGGGCTTTGTTCCATTTAAGGGGTGGTTCCCCAAGGTGCCAGCCCTCTGGGGACTCTGCCCCTGGCAAAAGCTCACTGAACTGGTGAAGGGGGAAAAAAAAGCAAAGGCTCTTATTTGTACCAGCTTCTTCATTTAATATAAAAATACAGACCAATCCCAGCTCCTGAGCCTGTCTCCCCCAGAGCTCCCATTTGTGCTCATTGCATTGGGATGGTCTAGTTAAATCTGATTGTTTTCATGAACCCACAGTGGCCTCAGTCCAAGTAGCTGCCCCCATCTCACAGGCTGCTGGGCTCAGGGCTTACCAGTTATTATACTTGGGGAGCTTTCGAATGAGGCCTTGCTGCTCCAGCAGGGTCAGTGTGGCAGTATTCTCAGCCTCAGTCCCATCACAGATGTGGATGCCCTCTGGTTGGCACAGGCGGGCGCTTCGCTCCACGAAGTCGCGAACCCCAGCAGGCAGCTGGGCCAGATCTCCACTAACCACTCGCAGGGTCTGGATGCTGCGGCATGATGACCAGCCCAAGGGGCTTAGCCCATGCCAGCTAAGCCTGCAAGAGAGGAGACAGGGAGGCAATGGGCTAGCTGCTGTCATGGAGGCTGAACAAGGCCTCCTTGGAAGAGGACAGAGAGCTTGGGCTTCTGGGGAGTGTGCTAAAGCATGTCTGGGTCCAGGCACCACGAAGAGCATGTTGGGTTGAGGCCGTGTGCATTTTGTGGCCTTATGAGGTTTAATGAAGATGTCTCCTGCTCAGCAAGGGACAGGTATGGCCAAATGAGCAAAAAAGGCACATGCCTGGCTTTGTGGCTGTGTATGTGTAGGCATGCTGAAGTTTTTGCATGCATAGCCCATGTCCATGTTTAACTATGTCTGGTCAATGTTTAGAAATAAGCAGGTACCTTTAGTCTAAGTGTCAAGAAACTGTGCCCAGGTGACAGCTTCATGTGTCTGGTGTTTGAAGCCTTATCCATTTTCTTTCCACTCTCAAGTACAGTGTTTTACAAGTTAATATGGCAGGTGTTTTCATTATATTTCTCTTCTGGTATGTATGCTTATGACTGTGAAAGCCTCAAGCAAAGGACCCAGTCTTTGAGGTGGTACAGGCTTGTTCCAGTGCCAGGTTTCTAGATTAGAGCTCTTGCACCAAGAACTGCTGACTGGATGTTGGAGTTCCAGGCACTGAATCTGATGCTCTCCACCTGGACCAACAATGATTGCATAAAATGTTGCCATTTGGTGAGTATTTTTGAACTGCATAGAAGGCTGACCATTGGGTGTCACTGGCTGGGGTTCATGCCTTGATTCCTAGGAGAGCAGGGGCCCTATTGTCTCTCCTCTTGCACCCCTGGGAGAGAGAGAAGCAGGGTCTGCTCTGATTGGTCTGGACCCAAGGTGAGTGAACCAGAGAGGGCAAAGGCCAAGAGAGGGAATTACCCTCCTCCTATGCCAGGGCCTCTCCCACCAGAAACTGCCCACACACACACAGGATCGCATGACCCTGTGCTTCCTCCGGCTCTCTTTCCTAGCGGCCACATGCCTAGACAGCTTTGGTGGTGGTGGTAGGGGGGAGCAAGAGACTGCAGGAAGCTCAGAGAGTGTAAGCCTGGGGAAGGCAAAACTCAGACCATGGATGTGGGAGCTTGAGTCTGGCTGGGGTGGAAGCTGAGGCAGTTTCCACTGGTCTGAGCAGGATAAGCACCCAGTGTGGCCCCAGGGGCAGGGAAGGAGGGCTATTGGGACCTGGGTCTGTTCCTGTCTCAGAGAGTTGTTTTCCCTGAGCATTAATTTTTTTTTTTTTTTTGAGACAGAGTCTCACTGTATTGCCCACGCTAGAGTGCTGTGGTATCAGCCTCGCTCACAGCAACCTCAAACTCCTGGGCTCAAGCGATCCTCCTGCTCCAGCCTCCCAAGTAGCTGGGACTACAGGCATGTGCCACCATGGCTGGCTGATTTTTTCCATATATTTTTAGTTGGCCAATTAATTTCTTTCTATTTTTAGTAGAGATGGGTCTTGCTCTTGCTCAGGCTGGTCTCCAACTGACCTTGAGTGATCCTCCCACCCCAGCCTCCCAGGGTGCTAGGATTACAGGTATGAGCCTCCACGCCCAGCCAGCCTTCCCTGAGCCTTACTTTTCAAGGCTCACAAGTCTCAGGTTATCTCTTGTGAAGCCCCCATATCCTCTTCTAGTCCCTCAAGTGGTGACTTCTCCCTTTCCTCCAGGGACCACCCACAAGGCCTGGCCAAGTGGAACTAACTGCCTATGGGAGATATCTGGGTCAGTTCAGACTCTGGGACAATAGCTGGGGAGAACAGAGGCTACAGAGAGTTGAGAGGAGGCCATGTAAGGGGACTGGCAGGCGAGTAGGACAAGCCTAGGGGCTCCAGGCCTGGGCAGAGAAGAAGCCAGCCATGTAAGACACTAAGGCGACTTGGCCCCCTCCTCCCACCTGCTTCCACCCTGCCAACCCCCGCCCTCCAACCCTGCCCCGGGTCCCTCTGGCTGCGCTGGGCTTCCAGTCCGAGGGAGGCTGGCAATGGATGTTTACCTTCTACTCGCTTTGGGGAGCCCTCACCTCAGTCCCCCAGGAGCTCATATACTCTTGCCCCCAGGGGGGCCCTGTTTCTCGCAGCACCCTAGGGCGCGGGCTGGGAGCCCCTCAGAGGTCTGAGTTACATCTGGGGAGGAAAGGAAGATACACGGAGACAGGGCTCAGCAGAGGCAAGCGAGGAGGGGGAGGAAGTTCTTCTGAGAGTGGCAGACAGAGACGGTGCGGTCAGAGACAGGCAAGGCCGAGAGAGGGAGGAGCGGACGGAAACCAGGGGCCCGGCGCGGCTGACCTCCGGGATCGAGGCACAGTCGCCCCTCGCGCCTCCTCCTAGGATGGAAACCTGGCGGAGGCTGCGAGCAGGAGAGCGCAACCCGCAGCCCCGAGGGGGCGAGCGCGGTGGAAGGTGCGGGTCGGCCCCGGGCTGGGGGTCACTCACCGCAGGCCGGGGCGGTACACAGCGGCCATGGCACCTGGGCGGGGGCTGCGGGGTGGCCGCGGGAACCGAGCGGAGCCTGGGAGGTGTGGAAGGCGGGGAAGGAGAGAGCGCCGAGAGGCCGGCGAGAGCCGAGGCTGGGCGGGAGGTGCTTAAAAGGGAGGCGGGCAGGCGCAGGGGCGGAACCTAGCGGGCCGGCGCGACCCTCTCTCCGCCCCGCCTGCGGGCCAGATTCCTCGGCCGGGGCTCCGGCTCCCAGGTCAGCGCGGCCGCCGCCCAGCCCCCAAACCCATGTCTCCCATTGGAGGACTGGGTGGCTCCTCGCCCCCGACTTCGAGGCCCCGCCTCCTGTATATGATGTAACTTTGAGGACTCTTGCTCCCGGGAGATAGCGACTGAGAGACACTGGATGGCAAACAAGCTAGCAACGAGGGGCGAGGCCAGGGGCGGGAGTCCATGGGGGCTAGGCGTCAAGAAGCTCAGGGGTTGGGCATTGCCTTTCCAGTTCTTCTTGGGGACCGGCCACTCTGAGCCCCAGGGTTTTCTGTTTTCCAAGGCCCCAGGGCTGAGGTCTCCTTAGTCCCCAACTCTTAAATCTCTGTTTCTTCTCCTGATCAGGGTCTTTTCTGCCTTACCATGAAATGGGATCTCTCCATCCCAGGGAGATGGTCCCCTGCTCTGGTCATTCTCTCCACACTGCGCTGGGGAACTCATCTGCCCCCCTCCCTCCATCACCATAAAGTCCTCAGGTAATTTCTCAAGTTATGTCTCCATTCAGACATCTCTCTTCAACTTTAGATCACTGGATATCACCCGAAATGCCATAACACCTCAAACTCAGCCTGTCTGGTGGGCATCTGCTCAGCATCCATTCTCCCTTTCTGGTAATAGCACCCTGATTTTCCTTTGGGGAGCCATCTCCTCAGTCTGTATGGTTATCTAGGTCTGACCTCACCCGTCCTGGGGGTAGGGTCTCAGCTGGGCCAATTTTATATTCCTAATTGTGGCCACAGCATTCAGGGATGTTCAGGGATGGGCATGAAATCCATCTCTGGCACTTTTCCTGTGAACTTTAGAAGCGAGGTCTCTTTCTGCTGGGGTTGCTGAGCTGGTGGAATTAAGGCTGGAGCTACTGGGTGTCAGTTTGGCCCTGCAAAGCAGGAACCTGTCTGAGACATGTCAACGGAAAAGAAGCCAAACTCTACACAATAATTTAGGGAGGTTTATTCTAAGTCAAATTTGAGGACCATGACCTGGAGCCACGCCCAAGAAGATTTGAGCAAGTGGACTTGCAGTGGTTGGGTTATAGTTGGGTTTTATACATTTCGGGGAGACAGGGTGAAGTCAAAAATCAAAACATTGAAGGCATATATTGGTTTGGCCTGAAAATGTGGGTCATCTCAAAGGGAGGCAGGTGTTAAAGGTTATAGGTGGGTTTAAAGATTCTTTGACTTGTAATTGGTTAAAAAAATGAAGGTTTTGTCTAAAGGCTTGGAATGTTTTAAGATAAGGAAGTCTGTTCATCAGAGACAATCCAGGGCCATCGTTGTGTAAATTGAGGACCTGCTGGTTTGTCTTGCATAGCCTTAGACCTGTCTTGCATAGCCTTAGACCTGTCTTGCATATCTATAAGAAGGGAGGGGGCAGGAGGAGGCCTGTCTGACCTCCCTTTCTTAGTTGGCAACTCAGTTTGAGGGTATCCTCTTGGCCAGGTGGGGGTCCGTTCAGTCAGCTGGTGGGGGAGGGGGGAGATGGGAATACTTAAAACTTCATTTTATGTAGTCCCAGCTACTTGGGAGGCTGAGGCAGCAGGATTGCTTGAGCCCAGGAGTTTGAGGTTGCTGTGAACTAGGCTGACGCCATGGCACTCACTCTAGCCTGGGCAATAAAGTGAGACTCTGTCTCAAAAACAAAACAAAACAAAACAAAACAAAACTTCATTTTAGTTCACAGATAGAGACCAGCCTGGAGGAAGAAGAGCAGAGGAGTGGAGGGCAACAGATTCCTGATTTCACTTATAGGAATCAATAAATTTCTTCTCTTGCTCAAGCTAATTTTAAGTTAATTTCTCTCATTTACAACAGAAACAATCCTGATTCTCAGATTTCTCAGGTTTGTGCTGGAACACAGCAGGATAAGAAGAGCTGGCCTCTGGTCATGGGCTTGCTGCTGGTCCCCAACTCTTCCCACTCAGGCTCCAGCCTACACTCTACCTCACATATAAGTATTTGGACCTGTTTCCCCCAGTTCCTACATCCAAACTCTGTCCACATCTACCCAGCTGTTTCTTAGCCACCCTTTGGGCTTAAGGGTGTGCACACTGTTGGTAGCATGGTTGACCTAAAGGTCATCATATCGTCCATAACCCTGCTCCTGCTCCCATAGTTTCCTATCTCAGCAAGTGGCACCACCATCTAGCCAATTGCCCCAGAGGGAACCTGAATTAGTCTGGACTATTCTTTTCTTACCCTCCATAGCCAATCAGACACCAATACCTTTGGATTTGTACTTCACGATTAGCCCTCAAATCTGTGTCTATCTCCGTGGCCACTGCCTTGGTTCAAGGCTTATCTCTCACCTGGCTTCAGGTGATAGATTCCAAGGCACTTCACCAAACATCACCCTCCTCCTTCCACTAAGCCTTGCTCCCACCCTATGTGCATAAATTCACTTTGGAGAATTAAGAGAGAGGAATAACATTGGGGTGTGGACAGTATGTGTGCATAATCTCATTCAGTTTTGCAACAACTCTATTTTACAGATGCAGATGCTGAAGCTTAGAGAAGGTAAGTCACACATCTGGTCAGTGGGAGAAATGGAATCCAAATCCAAGTCTTTTGATTCTAATTACCAAGTCTGCCCACACACCTGGAATCCTATACTATCCCCTTGATCTATCATTAAAAAATTAGATTAGGCCACAGTGGTGGCTCACGCCTGTAATCCTAGCACTCTGGGGGGCCGAGGCGGGTGGATTGCTCAAGGTCAGGAGTTCGAAAGCAGCCTGAGCAAGAGTGAGACCCCGTCTCTATTAAAAAAAAAAAAAATAGAAAGAAATTAATTGGCCAATTAAAAGTATATAGAAAAAATTAGC
>VSMD01026538.1:0-11311 GCA_008750895.1 Mirza zaza
AAATAGAAAGAAATTAGCTGGGCAATATAAGTAACCTTAACACTTATATCCCCATAATACACTAAAATAAAAAAAAAAATGAAAAAAAAAACAAAAAAAAGAAATTAGCTGGACAACTAAAAATATATAGAAAAAATTAGCCAGGCATGGTGGCACATGCCTGTAGCCCCAGCTACTCGGGAGGCTGAGGCAGGAGGATCTCTTGAGCCCAGGAGTTTGAGGTTGCTGTGAGCTAGGCTGAAGCCATGGCACTCTAGCCTGGGCAACAAAGTGAGACTCTGTCTCAAAAAAAAAAAAAAAAAAGAGGAAATTTGTTACGTTGTAATATGGAAATATCTCCAAGTCATTACATAAAGGTAAGGCAGAGGACATTTATACCAACATAGGACACACCATGCAATTGCTTGTAACTGCATAAAATACCTCTAGGACCCATGTATAACTGGTAACACAGCTGCTCTTGTTGAGAGCTGGGCACGGAACCCTCAGAGGACTCCTCACTTTTTGATTTTGAACCTTTAGAATGGATGAACCACACATAAAGTAATTCAAGTAAAATCGCAAAGAATAAAGCCTTAGCCACGACATGGGTCGCCTGTGTGTGGAGACCACCGTTGCTGGAAATAAAGGTGACCCACGGGCCCAGGTGGAGATCTCTTATAGACTGAATGTTTGCATCCCCCCCAAATTCGAATGTGGAAACCTCAACCTCCAGTGGGATGGTTTTAGGAGGTGAGGACGCTGGGAGGTGATGAGGTCATGAGGGTGAGGCCCTCAGGATGGGATCAGTGACCTCATGAGAAGGGACACGGGAGCTTCCTCTCTCCCCCACCAGGTGTAGATGCAATGAGGAGGCAGCCGTCTGCAAAACAGGAAGCGAGCCCTCACCAGGAACGGGACCTCCAGCACCGTGGTCTTGGGCTTGCAGTCCAGAACTCTGGGAAATAAGCTGCTGTCGTTCACGCCGCCTGTCCACGGCATTTGCTCATTACAGCAGCCCACGCAGAATGAGATGAGACCTTAAGCCTTCATAAGCCTCTAACCACATGGTCTTATTGATCGCAGCTGCTTATGAAAGAAAACACAAATTCTCTTTTACTGAGAATCACGTGTTACATGACTGTCCCGAGACGCCTCCCGGTAACCGATCGGGTGTGGTGACATCCGAGCGTGGAGGTTCCGCAGGCCGGGCAGGGTGGCTGCCTTCTGCGTCACGGAATCGCAGAATCACAGAATCGGGGTTTGAGAGGGGACCTCTGGAATCTCCCGGCCCAACCCGACTTTGCAGGTCAGCAAACCAGGGCCCAGACTGAGGAGGTGACGCTGAAGTCCCCTGGCACAGGCACGTGGCCTGCGCCCAGCCCTTCACCAGCCTCCAGGAACCCGGCCCCACGGCACCCAGCCAGGCAGGTACACTGATCATCTTAGTCTGTTTTCCGTTGCTTATAACAGAATGCCTGCAACTGGGCGATCTATAAGAAAAGGAGTTTATTTCTCACAATTATGGGGCCTGAGCAGTCCACGGTCGAGGGGCTGCCCCTGGGGAGAGCCCTCTGGTGAGGGGCTGAGAGCGCTAGCGTGCCAGCTCAGGCCTCTCTCTGCTCATAAAGCCCCAGGCCCCCTTCCATGATGGCCTGTCAACCCAGTAGCCCGTGGGCGGTGAGTCCCTTCGCAAGGACAGAGCCCCTGCAGCCCAGCCACCGCTCACAGGCCCCCTCTCAATACCGCCACTCGGGGACCCAGTTTCAACATGAGTTTCCGGAGGGACATTCGAGCCATAGCAAACTTACTATCGCTGTACAAATGGGGACAGCGACCTTGAGAGATGAACTGTCCTGCCCAAAGTCTCGAGCTCTTCCCTCGGTGGAGCCAGGATGACGCCTGGGTCTGGAGGTTCCAGAGACCAGGCCCCGAGCCACCGTGGCCTGACGCTTCACACGGCATCCATCGGCCCATACGGCGGAGAAGCGGGCAGACCCGACGTGAGCCGCTGACCACCCCACCCAGTGACACCCAGGCCCTGGGACCAACGCCTCTGCCTCCCCCACCCTCCACCCTCGACCCCCCCAGCAAGGCCCTGCTCCGGCGCCTGCAAGCACATCCGTCCTCCACACCGCTCCGCCCGGCCTCCCTCCTCCCCATCCCGGGATCACCCTCCCTGTCGCCCTCTGCTGCCTCACCCAGCACCCCAAGCTCGACTCTTTTTAAGGCAGCTTTATTGAGATACGGTTCACACGCCACAGAATTCACCCTCTTAAAGTGCACGATTAAGCAAATTTTACCAGTTCACAAAATTGTTCTTCCATCACCGCTATCAACTTCCGAGTAACGTTTTCATCACCCCGAAAGTCATCGAGACGCGTCAGCACCCCCGCCCTGCCCCCGCCCAGCGCCGGGCCGCCACGCGCCTCTCTACCGTCTCTGTGGGGTTTGCCTGCCCTGGTAGCGCGTGGGAACGTAGCCTCGCAGCTCGTGGTCTCGAGTGCGTGGTTTCGTTCCTGCGTCGTGATGTTTTCGTGAAAGCCGCGGACGCCGAGCTGACCCGACACGACAGGGCTGAGAAGGCCACGGCGGAGGTGGCTCGTGCTTACATGTCGGGGTAAGAGCTGTGTCCAGGGACTTTCTAAACCCTGTCTCTCCTTAACATCTCCGGCTTTGACAAGGTTTGGCACCGGCATTCTCGGGGACGGCAGCAATCCAGAGATGGCCCGGGAGGAACGCCCGCCCGCCAGCGGCGGCATCGCCCCCATGCACTAACTGCGACGCTGGCTTTGAGCCTCTGGACCCCACAGCCCTCGGGGCGCTGACGGAATCTCTTCCTGCTAATAAAGCTGCCCTCCCCCTTCCCCAGCGAAGGCCCCAGCGGCTGGCCGTGTCACCCACTCCAGATCATAGTCCTCACGTCTATTCCTGAGTACGCACAGCGTGTTTAGAGACAATTTTCTCCGGTTTCTATTTTTTGGGTGTGTCCGTGCTGCAGCACGTGCCAGAGCTTCATTTCCTTTCACGCTTGGACCCTGATCCACCGAGGGGGGCCACGGCCTGCCCGTCTGTCTGTCGGTAGAGGAACCTGGGCTGTGTCCCCTGTTGGCTCCTGTGACTGACGCTGCTGTGAATATTCCTGTGCACGTCTGCATGGACGCCCGCCGCGCTCTCCTTTTGACTATCGAAAGCATGAATCAGAACTCAATTCTGCCCTTGCTCAAACTGCACGTGGCGCCCTCAGAAAAGTCCCAGGATGACAGCTTTCTCCACGCCACGGCCACCTGATCTGAACCAGGAGCCCTCCCCCGACCTCCAGCACCCCCCACTCCCCCCACAGGAGCTCCCCCCCCACCCAGCCCTTGCTCACCCCCAGGCTTCACACCTGTTCAGTGTCCGCCCCACCACCACAGCCTCAGACGCCTGAGCACCCGGGCCGCTGCGCCTTCCAAGTGCTCCTCCACCCTCCCTCCCTCAGCTCCCTCTGAAGTTAGCTCACTCTGCTTCCTGTTTCTCTCCTCCCTCCCCCGAACCTGGGCTCGTGCATGAGGACGGGACCTGGTCTTATTTGCCCTGGTAGCCCCAGTTGCCCAGGCAGCACCTGTTGCCAGGAGGAGCTCAAGAAACACACGATGAACGAGTAATGAGAGGCAGTGGCCACAGAGTTTCATTTCATAAAGCTTTGACCTTTACAAAACCCTGCTGCTCCTCTGAGATGGTGCCTGGTGTGTTTGTGGGGTTCTGTGTGTTTGGCTGGTTGCTTGATATTTTTTATTTTCTTTTTTTGAGGCAAGAGTCTCACTCTGTTGCCCGGGCTAGAGTGAGTGCAGTGGCATCAGCCTAGCTCACAGCAACCTCAAACTCCTGGGCTCAAGCGATCCTCCTGCCTCAGCCTCCCGAGTAGCTGGGACTACAGGCATGCGCCACCATGCCCGGCTAATTTTTTCGATATATTTTTAGTTGGCCAATTAATTTCTTTCTATTTTTAGTAGAGACAGGATCTCACTCTTGCTCAGGCTGGTTTCAAACTCCTGACCTTGAGCAATCTGCCAGTCTCGGCCTCCCAGAGTGCTAGGATTACAGGCGTGAGCCACCGTGCCCAGCCAGGTTGGTGGATATTGATTTTTGGTTTTCATCCTATATCATCAGAGACATCTGCCCTTTCACAGAGGAAGATAATTTCTCCTTCCTTAGGGCTGTAAGACTCTGCGACACTATAGGTTATGTGTGCTTACGCTCCTATAAACATAAGATGAGACAGAACAGGCACCCTGTGCTGGCTTTAGGGTACAGAACAACTCTGGGCCAGGTGCGATGGCTCATGCCTTTAACCTCAGCACTTTGGGAGGCTGAGGCAGAAGGATAGCTTGAGGCCAGGAGTTTGAGACTCGCCTGAGCAACATAGCAAGAGCCTGTCTCTACTAAAACTAGAAAAATTAGTCAGGCATCACAGCTTGTGCCTGTAGTCCCAGCTACTCAGGAGGCTGAGGCAGGAGGATCGCTTGAGCTCAGGAGTTTGAGGTTGCTGTGAGCGAGGCTGACGCCACAGCCTCTAGCCCAGGCAACACAGTGAGACTCTGTCTCAAAAAAAAAAAAAAAAACCTCTAACCAGCAGAAGCTTCAGAGGCACCAGTCGACCTTTGGGTTCTGCAGGAGGTTGTTCCTACCCAGGGAGAGTGTGCCCCACTGAGCCGGCCCAGGCGCTCTCGCTGCTGGAACGCCGGCTCCTGCCAGCTCTCAGGGAGGTTCAGCTCCTGATCCACGGCTGTGGCATCTAACTCCTGAAGCCCCAGCTGACACCCCGGCAGGAATCTCGTCACTGGGGGGGGGACATCATTTCAAGGATGGGGCGACTCTTTAGTGCAGTTTGAAAACCCACCCTACTGGGCACCCTCGGCACCCGTGGTCTGCAGCAGGTGGCCTGGCCTCCACGCAGGTGGGCTCTGTGCACCAGCAGGCTGGCCCGGCATGGCACGTCATACAGGGGTTGCTTTGCCTAAAGCAATGCTCCTAGCCCTGCCATGTACAAGGAGAGGGAAACTAGAAACCATATATATATATTTTTTTTTTTTTTTTGCAGAGATAAGGTCTTGCTGTGTTGCCCTGTCTAGACTCAAATTCCTGGGCTTGAGCAATCCTCCTGCCTCAGCCTCCCAAGTAGCTGGGACTACAGGTACAAGTCACCACATCCAGCTCTAATGTCTGATTTCTAAGAGGCATTGAAACAGTGAAGAGAAAATCGAGGCCAATTTTGCAAACAAAACATTCAAACAAATCATCCAGAGTTGGATAAATGAATAGGAGCAAATACTACATGTTGCATAAACCCATCAGGGGTCCGGGACCCCCAAAACCAGACACATTAATATTTCCACAGCCAAACTCGTCACACTAAGTGGGACACATACCCCCTAGTACTACAGTTTGCTTCCAGCTGACTTGTATAGTAAGGAAGCAGTTCATGAAACAGCAAGGCGGCTACATATCATAGATTTTCTACTAATAGTACTTCTTACTCTCAAGGAAAACATGTTCAGTCGAGCATCAAACATATACCATTTTAAGTGAAGCTAAAAGCCTGTGTAAAAGAAAGTAAAATTTCAGTAAAACCTTCTAAATTTATTATGCCAAGAGATAAATTAAGCCCTGGAGACTGAGTGGTGTAACATGTTTGCAATTCTGCTTCTTAGATTATAGATTAACTCTCTTCCTCGCTGTTCCTGTTCTGTAAGTGACTAGCAAAGGCCAGGGACCTACCTCCCCCCTCCAATCACTGATCTTTTTTATAAATTAACCACCCTCTTTATTGCCCTGCACCTAACTCAGACCAGATGGCACTAAAAGACCCCATGACCGTTACGTCTGCAGTATGGAACGATAAATACACCTCTCCCAAAAGAAAAAGACCACCTCCACGGATCAGATCATTGTAACCACGCGTTAAGCCTTCTATAGAAACGTTGAAGTTCTGTTAAGCTTCCTTTAGCTTTGTCTATATAAATGATCCCAAATGTCTACACCAGGGGTCCTCAAACTTTTTAAACAGGAGGTCAGTTCACTGTCCCTCAGAGCGTTGGAGAGTGCACACTGTGGGCCCAGGACGAGTTGGTTGCTAAGCAGGACAGGCAGCGGCGGCAAAAACACCCAGCAGGCTGGATAAATGTCCTAGGCGGGCGGCATGTGGCCCATGGACGGTAGTTTGAGGACACCTGGTCTACACTTTAGAACACTGACTTCCATTCTGTGGAATCTGAGCTGCCCAGGTGGCCATCCTTAAACGTTGCACCTGAATAAATTCTCTTTAAACAAGATTCTGACCCTTCTGATTGCGTTAGGTTGACACCTGTATGTACGCGTGCAGTGAATCAGGTCTACACCTGGCGGCGAGGGGGTCCTGGCCCTGGGGGCACGGCAGTGCTGTGTCACTGTGGCCGTGGGCCGGGGGATTCTCTAGTCCTGAGGCAGCCCCGTGCCACCGCGCTGCTCGGCACACCTTCCCAATTTCCAGTGCCATGACCAAGCCGCTCTAACTCCAGGGTCCCCTGCTCACTGATAAACATCTTTAAAGCTGCAATTAGCAGGCCACACGCTGTTGCCAGACGGTTCGTGGGGGCTCCCCAGTGTCCGCCATGTCTCCATCACCTTCCCCTCCTTTGTTCTCATTTGTATTTAGCTCATTCCAGCAATTTCTCCATGATGCAAGGAACAACAGTGGCCTCACGTCAAGCTTTGGCATTCCTTCTCTGACTTCTACTTGGCTGCTAAACTTTTGGGGTAAGCAAAGAGGTTTGCCATTACCTTCGGCTATGGGGTAAGCATCATCTCCGGGTTCGGGTTCCAGAAGGGTTTTAGGTCGACCAAGCGTGTTAGTGGAGCTCTGCACGCTGGCTGAGGCTTCACGGCTGTGTAAACGGCATCACGTGACTGAACGTAGTAGCCAAACAGCCCTGGTTTCTGTTAATGGCAGGATCCCCCTCCCAAAAAAGCATTTATATTCACTCTTCATGGAGCGCAAAACTCCTTTCACAAGCCAGTGAAAAGTAAATGTCAGAAACATTCCATTTGAAAAGACATTCGGGGCGGGAATGTGTGGAACGGCTGTGCAGAAATAACAAAATGTTCCTTTTCTCTCGGGCCAGCTCATCTGCGGTGAATTCGTGGCACCGACACAAAAGAATTATTCCGCCAGGCAGAAAGCGTTGCTCAGGTTCCCAGTGCGTGCCATTTGCACACTGGCACTGCCGCCCACACCTGTAGCTCTCTCCAGCTGCAGCCGGCCTCCTCCTGCGCATGGAGGCCCGGACACCTGTTGCGGCCCCTCCACCATCCTGCCTCCCCGGAGAGGGCACAGGACGGACCTGTCTCGTCGGTGCCATAAACTTGTCCAGACCAGCGTTTCCATCAGATACAAATCCGTCCGTGGAATCTTCAGCTGTTTCCTGACGGGAACTTCTTCCCCCAGGGTTACTCAGATTGTTTTACACCATGACGCTTCTTGAATATTCATGCTCACCTTTAAATTTCAGTCCTTCCTGCTGTATTCCAGCTTGTCTCACCACCAAAACCTCTCCGTGGCATATGGTGGCTTTTCCATTGCCAGCTCCACTCAACCCACTCCTGGGCAAGATCTCCCTCTGCCCCCCAACTGCCGCCCCCCAACCCCCGCCCGGTGTTTTCGGTTTCTTGATGGTTCCGGGTCTTTGCCATCACTGTAAACCCTCAACTGCTTGTCTTTCCATTTTCCACGTCATTGGTCTTCCCAACCTCACCGACAGACGCTTCCCGCACTATTGACAAAGACAGCTTTTCTGTGTCCTTCTCACAGTCAGCAATGGAGCAGGTGCGACTCTTTTTTTACGTGTTCATAGTGCACTTAAAGCCAAGGTCACAAAAGGACACATGCATTTTAAAAATTAAAACACATGCAATGTCAGCGACCAGCACAGGCACCTGTGCCGGAGGGGGTGTTGGTCAGCTTTTGCGGCAAATTGAATTGTGGCACTGAATTTATAGAAAAAAACCTTTCCATTTTCAGAGCTATTTTGCATTGTGGAATTATAGATAAGGGACTGAGGATCTAGCTGTTCCACCAGGGAATCAGAATGAAGAGATGGAACTGGAGTCCTCCATGTGCCCAGGGTCTAGGAGGAAAGAGATGGCAACATCCCATCAGAGCACTGTCCCACCAAGTCAGCAGCTGCTACTTCAAGAGCAACTGCGAGCGCCGAGCTTCACCCACTCTTCATGGCAGGTGCAGCTGCCACTCTTCATGGCAGTTCCTATCAGCAACTGGAAACCCTGAGAACTTCATAACCAAGGTCATAGGGCAGGAAGGGGCAAAGCAGGGGGTCAGATCCAGGTCTGCTCCACCCTTACAGGTAGGATGGCAAGCTGTGACAGCCCAAAATGAGCTGCTCACCTGGCAGGGAGAAGACTCCCAAGGTCATCTCAAGGCCAAACTGGAGTGTTGGGAAGGAGGGAGGCGGTGCATGTGTGGGTGGCTCTGCAGGGCCGGGAGCTGAAAGAGCCGAGCGGGCACGGGGGGGTTGGGAGCCATGGAGCTCTCCTGGCAGGAAGGAACAGGATCAGATCTGTGCTGTCCACACTGAGAGAAGCCAAGGAGTAGATGTCACATAGATGTGACAGTCAGGAAACCAAGGGCGACCCAGGCTAGGGCTTATGGTACAAATGACTGGCATTCACCAAACACCGGGCAGGGTAAGGCCAGGAGGTAGAGGAGGAAAAAATGAAACCAGCAGGAAACATGTTGAACTCAAGGTGTCTGGCAGACTTCTAAGTGGAGATCTGTCTTCCCAGTTTGTGTCTGTGCACTGGCCACAGTATCTGACATATCAGATGTGCCCCCTAAATATCAGGTGGAAGGATGGATGGATGAATGAGTAGGCAGATGAAAGGACAGATAGACAGATGGATGGACAGATGGACAAATGGATGCGTAGACGGATGGAGAAATGGATGAACATGTGGATGGATGGCTGGGAAGATGAAAGGACAGATGACGGATGGATGGATGATGAACAAATGGGTGGACGGATGAATGCATGGACACACGGGTGGAAGGACACATAGGATGCACAGATGAAGAGAAATGAATGGACAAATGGGTGGAGGCTGGATATATGGATGGGTGGATGGATAGGTGGATGGTATCGGTAGCCCTGGTATGATCATCTACTCTGGTTCTAGTAACCACATTAATTCCTTGAGAATTTTTTTTTTTTTTTGAGACAGTCACGCTCTGTTGCCAGGCTAGAGCGCAGTGTCGTCAGCCTAGCTCGCAGCAACCTCACACTCCTAGGCTCAAGCAATCCTCCTGCCTCAGCCTCCTGAGTAGCTGGGACTACAGGCACCACCACCATGCCTGGGTAATTTTTTCTGTTTTAGTAGAGACAGGGTCTGGCTGTTGCTCAGGCTGGTCTCGAACTCCTGACCTCAGGCGATTCTCCTGCCTCGGCCTCCCAGAGTGCTAGTATTACAGGCCTGAGCCACCGAGCCTGGCCTTAAAGCTAATTTCAATAAAACCTTACAAACAAATCATCCCATCTCAGTCAGCTGTGACCATACAAGATAAGATTTCCAGAACCCTTTTATGACCTCTTACAAATTTCCATTAAAGAGCTCCAAGAAAACCATGGTGTTCTGACGCAGGGCCCGACTCTGGTCTTGCGTCAGTGTGCTTTTGATATTAATGCTCAATTCTTAGGGGAAAAAAATTATAAATAATTCCCTTCTAATTTTAGCTAACCTGATCACACACAAAACGGCTTTCATGAGATTAATCTTCCAGAAACCTTCTACAACTTGCCCAAACACAGTGATCCTGTTGGACTTACAGTGTGACTCAGCTCTGTCCCGGGACATCGCAGGAGGACTCTGGGGCATGTCTGTGATATTCCCTTAGAGGGCGAAAAGACGGTGCCTCTGCAGCAGGACGCTGATCTTCGTGGACGGGCTGCTGCGTTGTCCGTTGTGGCTCTCCGGTGACGCTGGGGAAGCTGGCAAAGCTATTGCTGTAAACAGCAGCCCGAACCGCCAGCCCAGGACGTGCTCTGTTTTGAGACGTGTATGCAGAGCATTAGATTTTGCTTAGCATTTCAAAAAACCAGTTCAGGCTGGGCGCGGTGGCTCACGCCTGTAATCCTAGCACTCTGGGAGGCCGAGGTGGGCGGATTGTTTCAGGTCAGGAGTTCGAAACCAGCCTGAGCAAGAGCAAGACCCCGTCTCTACTATAAAAATAGAAAGAAATTAATTGGCCAACTAATACATATAGAAAAAATTAGCCGGGCGTGGTGGTGCATGCCTGTAGTCCCAGCTACTCGGGAGACTGAGGCAGGAGGATCACTTGAGCCCAGGAGTTGGAGGTTGCTGTGAGCTAGGCTGACGTCATGGCACTCACTCTAGCCTGGGCAACAAAGTGAGACTCTGTCTCAAAAAAAAAACAAAAACAAAAACAAAAAACCAGTTCAGGTTCTTGGCCTTTTCTGTTATTTTCCTAGTCTCTAATTCATTTATTTCTACTCTACTCATTGTCATTTACTTCCTTCTGCTAACTTTGTGCTTTGTTTATTCTTTTTCCAATGTCTTTTTTTTTTTGAGACAGATTCTCACTCTGTTGCCCAGGCTAGAGTGCCGTGGTGCCAGCCTAGCTCACAGCAACCTCCAACTCCTGGGCTCAAGCGATCCTCCTGCCTCAGCCTCCCGAGTAGCTGGGACTACAGGCATGCGCCACCATGCCCGGCTAATGTTTTCTATATATTTTTAGTTGGCCAACTAATTTCTTTCTATTTCTTAGTAGAGACAGGGTCTCGCTCTTGCTCAGGCTGGTTTCAAACTCCTGACCTTGAGCAATCCACCCGCCTTGGCCTCCCAGGCGTGAGCCACCTTGCCCAGCCTCTTTTTCCAATGTCTTGAGATATAAAGTTAGATTGTTTACCCACTCCCACTGCTCCACTTGACCAGCCTTTAAAAGGAAAAAAAAGGCCGGGCGCGGTGGCTCAAGCCTGTAATCCTAGCTCTCTGGGAGGCCGAGGTGGGCGGATCGTTTGAGCTCAGGAGTTCAAGACCAGCCTGAGCAAGAGTGAGACCCCATCTCTACTATAAAAAAATAGAAAGAAATTAATTGGCCAACTAATATATATAGAAAAAAAATTAGCCGGGCATGGTGGCTCATGCCTGTAGTCCCAGCTACTTGGGAGGCTGAGGCAGCAGGATTGCTTGAGCCCAGGAGTTGGAGGTTGCTGTGAGCTAGGCTGACGCCATGGCACTCACGCTCGCCTGGGCAATAAAGTGAGACTCTGTCTCAAAAAAA
>VSMD01026539.1:0-15617 GCA_008750895.1 Mirza zaza
GTGCATGACTGTGCATGTGGGGATGATGCCTTTGTATTTTTAGTAATCCCCCAAACTTGTGTTTCTGTGTCTTGATGCCAAGTTCACGAGCCCTAATTACCGTGAGAATTCATACTGACTGGACACATAACTTCAATGATTCAGGTGTACTTGAAATTTCCCAGGAGTGTGGGTAGCCACGGGAAGTGATAGATAAGCTAATTAGCTTGATCGTTTCACAATGTATACGTATAACAAAGCATCACCATGTATACTGTAAGCATATGCAATTGTTATTTGTCAATTATACCTTAAAAAAATCCCTGGGAAGAAAAATAAAATAAAATTCTGGTCAAACATTTTAGGCTAATTGTCTATAAAGACTGAGGAAATCATGCTCCTTCCTTCATTCATTCATGTAACATATTAGCACGTGGTACCTGCTGTATGGCAGGCTCCTTGCTAGGGCTGGTGAGGGAACTTGCATGGCCCTGCTTTCTGGGAACTCCCCACCTGGTGAAACGATGCACCAGAGTCAGATTTCAGCAAAACAGGGAACAGGACACCGGAAGCAGTGGGAGTAAGGAAGGAATGTGACCTGGAATCTTCCATGGAGGGCTTCCCAGAGGAAGTGGCATTTGAGCAAAGAGCTAAAACTGGGCGGAGAGAGAACACGACACCCTCCTGCCCAGGGAACCACGTTTTCAGCCGTCCAAGGAGAGAAGAGCAAGGGCCCACACAGAAAGCAGGCCAGCGTGACCACGCACGAGACCCTGGGGATGGCAGCTGGGTCAAGGAATATCCGTGGAGAGATGGCAGGAATGACACAATGCTGGGTCCCGGGGTCTCCAAAGGGGCAGCAAGGGGTGACAAAATGACCCACCTGGTGTCTCTTGCACACTGGATATTCAGCAAGCCTTCCTTGTTCCCATGTTAACCCAGCCGCTAGAGAAGCAGAGCCCTGCGTGGAAACAAGCTCTCTGGGCGCCTTGGCCCTCTCCCTGGCTCTCACCCTCCCTTCCTCCTCTCCTTTCCCCCTCAGCCCCTGCGATGCACCTGGACTTGTGGGACGGCACTGGGCAAGTCTGGATCTCTTTCCTCAAGGGGTGCTTTTTCCAGCCCCTCAAAACGAGGGAGTCATGGGCTCAGGATTAAGATATCAAGACCGATGACCTCAATTATCCCTAACCATCATTGACTGGGTGACAGAACCCTGAGGAGAGGGGAGACATGGAGATTGGGAAGGGGCAGAAGGGAGAGACAGGGAGGGAGGAAGAGAAAAGCAAGGCAGGGACCTGGGGCGGCCCAGACGTGGATTCGAATCCTGACTCTCCAATCGGGAGCTGTGTGACCGTGGCCAAGTGTCTTAGTTTCTCTGAGCCCCGGTTTTCTCGTGTGTGTAAAATAGAAACAGCAATGGTCTCTATCTCAGACAGTGGTTGTCAGAATTAGATGAAATAATGCAAGTGCACCTTGCAAGAGTCCAATAAGGGAATCAATGCATATAAAAGTAGCATGATATACCAGTAACTTGATTTTTATTATTCAGGTTAAGAAATACCGTGTTAAAAGTATGTTTAAAACTAAAAATGCATGCTCTTTCTCACACACAGAGGACAAAAGTAAACTTCACCAACGGAAGATTAAAACAACGTACAGTCGTTTTAGCAGGAATGATGTTTTAAGACATATTTCGGAAATGCGGCATGTCCCAATCGTGGGAGCATTTCCTACCTGTTTCCCCTTTCAATGATAATATAACAGAGCTCATTTTCTCAGGGAGATGGATCACTTTTTCAGTAAGCTATGGCGCAGCAACAGTAAAATACGATGAAAACCTGCGTCCTTAACGCCGGATAGGTCACAAGGCGCCGCGGAACTTTGGAGGAGCCCCGGTGACACACACGATTGAGGAGGGGGCCGAGTGGCTCCCCTTGGGCTGCCGCCCCCTGCGTCCCTCCCCCGCCCTGCGGCGCGGCCCTGCCGTGAACAGGCATCACGAGTGTGAGCGCAATGTGGGGAACGGAGTCTTGGGAAAATAATGTTTGAATATTTGTTTCTGCATTTACATGCTCCATTGATGAATGAAATGGTAACTATTAAAAGCCCGAAACTCTTTTCATTTCCCCTTCAAAGGCCCGCTCCGAGCCTATCCGGCCGGCATGGCACTGCAGCTCCCCAAGTCATTAATCACTCTTTGTTTGGGCCAGGTTTTATTGTTCGGAATTGTCCCACTCCTGCTCCGGATGGGAGAACACCGAGGCGTGGAGTCTTTGTTCAACACGCTGGTCCCGTGGACGCACCTGGGGGCCGCGGGGCTTGGGCGCAGGGCGGCGGCATCTTGACTTTGTCGTGTGTCTGAGCACAATCCGGGAGTCGCGTATATCTTTCAAAAATACGAAAGGTAAAGTGCGAACGTATCTCCTGTAATTACGTGGCCTGGCAAATACCCCGTTGCCATTTTTGAGCTATCACCGTAGGAAGGATCACCTCTTAGAAGCTCTGCCTAATTAATTTTAAAACACAAATCAAAACCGAACCACAAACATTTTATGGGTGACCAATTATTTCCGAAGATTTATTTATGTGCCGAACAGGGGAAGAGATCGATACAATTATGCGATGTGCAGAAATAAAAGAATTACCAGAAGCTCTTGGTTTCTGCAACTTAATTCACAACTTGGAATTATATAGTTAAAATCGGGTCCTGGGAGGCCCCACAATACAATCCATCATTAGGAAATATTTAGGAACATTATTGGAGAGCTGTGATAATGTATGGCTATGTTAATGTGATTTAGGAATAAAAAATAATAACTTTCACCCCAAAATCATATAACATAAAATATCTCCTGTCAACCTATTATTTGTAGGTAGCATCCTGCATGTGTGTGTATATATATATATATATATATATATATATGTATCAGCAGTTCTTTGTAAGATGCATACATTTTTATTTTGTTTACCAGTATGCAGGGTACTAAAAAGGGTTTTATTTGAAGCACACACTCCAGATTTACAATATTACATTCGCGTGTATACATTTTCTAGCAACAACAACAAAAAAAAACCCTCCCCTGTATCCACACCAGTGACAAATCTGCCAGGAAGTGACTAGTTGATATGCCTTTTTATTACCGCAGCTGCCTTGTTTTTTCTACTCAAAATAAAAGAAAATCACACGATCCTTAAAATAATAGCTGGCAGCAGGTAGTTACTGGGAAATGCATGTCCCCGGCTCTTCGCTTTGTAGCATCCATCTGTATGGCAGATGAGAGGCTGGGATCCGCGGGTCGGTGACAAATACACGGGTAATAGCATTCAGCTTGCCTAACCGTAAAAGTGAATTCACTAGTCCTCTTTGTTCGATTGTAGACCTGACATGTCAGATGAGAAGGGGCCTTGGATAACCCGCCGAAACAACAGCACAAATAAACGCCAGACACCGGGGCCGCTTGATGTGGAATTACAAACACGGCTCCCCTCGCGGATTCAAATGGAGCCCACGTGTAGAGCCGGCTCGCTGGCTAGGGACCCGGCACCCAACGGCCCCCGGTGTGTGTGTGTGTGTGGGGGGGCCCAGCGGGGCGGGGCCGGCGGGAGCAAAGTGCCTCTCCCCAGCCCAACCGGCTGGCTGCTCCTTTTCCTTGGGCGAGGTGGGGGCCGGGGCTCTGCAGACAGGACGGCGATGTTTAGCATTCATCGGTTTTCTTATAAAAGTTCTCCGACTGTCTAATGTGACAGACTCTGGCACTGGAGACGCTGCTGCTGAAACTGCCTCCCGCAGCACTGCTGGGTGGACGCGAGAGGCAGTGCTTGGGAGAAAAAGAGTCAAACCCAGGCACCCCGTGGTGTCTCTCTCTTTGCATGTCCCCTTTGCACGCACAGAGCCACCTCCGCTCAGGAGATGGCAATTGGGATGGGAGGGCGATGTTTATTGGCTGTGGTTTTTTTTTTTTTTTTTTTTTTAAGATCCAAAGAAAGACTTACGTTGGCGCTTATTCTCCACCTCGTGATGACACAGACCCCTACGATGAATTGCAAGCTTGCTCGAGTTAGGGTTCATCCTGTTTTACGGGATACATACGGCTACTCAGACAAAAAGACTCTAAGAAACCGTTCTATCTTAAAAATACAAAAAAAATCACGCTTTTATGATTTTTTTTGACATTTGGTGCCAAGCCATGACATTTACCACCTCACTCCCCGGGATGGTTAAGCTGGAATTTTAATTTTTTGTGCAAATGCGCAGGGGTGCAAGCAGTAGGGAAATGAGTTACGCAGACTTGCCCTTGGGCCCAGGTGCCGTTCCGTGTCCAGGTGGGATCCCCCACTTTGCCGACAGACAGTCCCCCTCCGCCCTGCTCGTCTGCCCTGTGCCGCCACCCACACCATCTTCCGTACTACCTGCACACCAGGGCGAGACGGACCTTAAACTGAGGGTTTAAATGACGCGTGGTGTCAGGATTAGCTGACCAGTGGTGCTCCGAGAGGTTACTGGTAGCTGCTTTGTCTCATAGGCTGTCAGTTTTAATCGTAGCTTGCATTTAGAAAGCATGCTGCACGTTTAAGATGCATACTCTGTTTTTAGCCCACGATTTAAAGTTCCTCCCAATAAGAAATTACTAAATGACTGTAGATAACTCTGTGTTGTTCTGAAGTCCTTAAAAAGTGCAGCTGAGGACTGTGGATGGTGATTTGCAGATCGGCCATGATCTCCGCTGATGTGCCGGGGTTTCTGATCTTTCCAAAAGAGTGCGGGTGAAGTTTACACGTGAGAGTCTAACATCTGAGAAAATCTAACCATTTTCTTAGTGTGCTTAACGGTATGTCCCCGTGTTTCTACCCCGGTGGAAGCTTTAGGTGGCCCAGCGACACCCTTATTTAGCAGAGAGACTCTTCAATCAGAAAACTAAATTTAGGTCTTTGCAAGGAGGTTATAAATACTAAATTTTTTTCTGTTGCCAATATTGATGATTAAATCACCCTGATTTGCATCGTCTGAGCTAATCATGGATGATTTATTTTTACCTGCTATGTTTACATGAAGTAGATAGCAACAATTAAGTTTTTTAACTGTAGTTATTAGAAAATACAGTAAATGGCAATAGATGCCAGAAGCAAATAAACATATTAGCAGGAAATGTTTAAATGATCTGAGTAACCCTATGAGCCGGCATAGCAGGTGGTGATATCCTGTTTTTAAATTACATTTCAGCAAGTGAACATAATAAATCCTCCTGTGTTATACATTTCGCTGGTAGCGACTTACACGCACATTATTCTGTTTGACCTCATTCCTGCTAATCACCATCCCGGTTTTAATAGCTGCCACAGTGAGTGAAACAGTTAATGCGGTATTTCTTGCCGAAAGAGTGCCTGTCAGGCTATTGATGACAAATTAAAATTAATAAAGAAGATCTGTGTTGAATTTGAGGGAACAGAATAACTACGGTGCCCACGTGACAGCCACGGCCTCTGGGGCACTCGGTGAAGAATAATGTTTTTGGTGTACGTGCATTGTCTTGAAAGGAACGCTAAAACTGCCAAACCTCTGCCTGGAAGACTTCCTGAAATAGGAGCTGTACCCTTTCAGCCCTCATCACACGTAATTTATCCCTGGGAGAGTTATTTCCCGCTCTGCACGCCTTAGCTCTGTGCTGTAATAATAGCATGTTTCCAGGGCTCTACGATTTTATTTACCTCCGTAAGAACCTTTACAAGAACAATCACATACACATAGGAGCCCAGAAAACACAGTCAATACGTAAAAGTTCCTCTCGGCGTTCCTGCCTAAAACATCTGCCTCTGATTCCAGGGGGTGCGGGTGTTTCGTGGGGGAGCCACGCCGCAGTTCGTTCAGAAGGCGGGGGCAGCTCTCCCCTTTTGCACAGAAAATGAGGTCTAATCACAGAGCATTTATCTTTTCAGTGGCGCCAAGTGGAGAAAGCGAACGACTCCCAAAGCTTAGACTAACTAGACTGAGAAAAGTTCCCGCGGTTTCAGGTGCGTCCCCCCGCCCGCTCACAAGAGGGGTGCTCAGTGGGAGAGCCGGACGGATTCTGCTGGGGCAGGTGGCGCCATCTGGGAAGGTCCCCGGACGGACGTGGCGGTCGGTCATCGCGCCTGGGAGGTGGTGCTGTGGCAGCCCCACGAGGACGGCGGCGGGTATCCCCGAGTCCGATGACATGATTCTGGCTGGACCCCGGAGACACGCCACGGAGACCAAAGTCCTCTCCTCCCCAGCAGAGGCCGGCCACGGAGGTCAGCTTTGAAGTCGTGCGGAGGTCGGAGGCTCAGTCAGCACTGAAGGGTCTGGCTGCTCTGGGAAGAGGAAGCAGGAAAAATCCGCAGCTCCCAGACTCCTTCCGGAGATCCAGGGGAAGCCCAGTCATCACCCCAGCCCATGGAATGAGGCATCGTAGAGCCCGGCCCTGTGGGGGTCAAGCCCCTCTGTCCAGACCCCCGACCCCAGGCTTGTGCTGCCTGCGGTGGATCCCATATTTCTCATGTGTGTCCTGTGTCTAAGTTGCAGGTTCTGGCGTCCTCGGGGAATACGGAACAGTGGGGAGAGGTCTCCTCTTGGGGCTCTGGGCCCTGGGACAGTGAGTCGAACCTTGGAAACCCCTTCCTGACTGGCAGCCCATCTCCAGCCCCAGCTCTGTCGGCACCTGGCCCTGTCTCCTGGCCCATCCCCCAGGTGTGAGGTCGGTGCCTCCCCAGCTGTACATCTGGAGGCTCAGTGGGTGCCTAAGCCACGGAGATGCCACCCTCTCCCAGAGCCGATATCATTTTGGGTAGAGATAATCCAAGATTTAATAATTAATTATAGGGCGTATGCATTGGCCTCATTTGGGTGGACTTGTTATCTATTCTTTTCCTTTTCTTCCAACAGAAGGGTCTGGACCACTCCTTGCTTCAATATGACTGGGCATCGAGTCTAACTGAATAACACATTTTAGATTTAGAATATATCAACAAGGAAAAATGAAAGTCAGAATCTAGATATTCGAGTAAGAGTCTCTTACCAGATTTCTAAGTCCTAATCTCACTTCTCTGAAAGTTCTTATAGGGGCTTAATTAGAAACTGGCATTGCATATTATAACCTGATGCAGGCTAAGAACCTTCCACACTTTGCCCAAACATTTAATGATAATGCAATATGTTTTATGCATGGAGATTGTGTCTTCTCTCTGCTGAATAAACAGCCATCCATTTAACAGGTACGCAAAATGATGCCGTACATTCATCTCAGTCCTGAAATGTGGAATTGTTTTAACATAGGATTAAGAGGGTTGACACCTTGAATAATTGAGAGGAGGTCCTTTGCAATTCATAGGGTTGACATATACTAGTCAAATTGCTCTGTCTCCGAGTTGTAAAATAAAAATACAGAAAATGAGGAATTAATTCAATTAAACATTTTCCCACCCACATTTTACCTTTCCTCACTGCTCTGGGGAATAATTTATGAAATGTATATCACCAGAAGACTTATTTTTGCCATTATTTTTAACTTAATGAGTATACCTTGCACATCAGAGGGAAAGAACAAAGGTTAAATTTTACATTAACAGCACATTGCAACATGGTATGCAAATATCTATATGCAAATATAAAGCCCCCGGAAGATAAATGTGTTATATTTTTAACCAGTTAACTATGACTGTGAAGTATTGTGTGAGATATTCAGTGGTTTCATTTTTATATCTTTCTTGTAAATAATGCATAAAGTATGTAGATGGTGTCAAAATATGATTAAGCTATTAGCTTTATAGTTTTCATAGTTAAGAATGTGTTCAGCATGGAGCCCCTAATAACTCATTTCTAAAGGCAGCAACCATTATGAAATGTTTCTTGTTCAAGTGAACATATCATGTGACATAATGATTTTGCTTAAAACCAAGTTAAATGAGGAGTAAAATTAAACAATATTGCATGAATTGTGTTTGACTAATTTTGTGTCACATTATATTAGCCAAGCTTTCAGAATATGTGTTAATGACAAATAGTGTAAGCCCCCGACATGCTTTATGTGTCTGTACAACCACCCTTAAGTCATTAGCTTTTTAAAGGTTCATTTTGTTTGCAGTTTTTGTAGCCAGTGGCTTTTCCTGATTATTTTTGCCCATAAAAGTAGACACAATTTGGAAATAAATTTTACATACATCGTGGGGACTTAATTTCAGTAAAAAGAAAAAAAAAAAAAAGCATGGGTTTTATAAGAAAGCAAAAACAAATCATTTGGAAACTTGAGAAAGCCAGGGAGATAAGTGGTATCTCCAAATGAGACAGCACAACGACTTTTAAAATTAGGAACGACCATCACAAAAGGACCATTCTGGCAGGTGGTAGTGGGCTTTTCCCAGTAAAATTTGGGGAGGAGACAAATGATCGTCCACTTTGCAACCCACGGCAACCTCCTCCCAGGACAACAGCATCTTCTAAGACATTGTGACCAGGCCGACCTCGCCTGAGTTTGTTACTGGTAGCTCGTCTGTGCTTTGGCCTGCAGGGCACGTGTCTTACCTGGAGAGGCTGAGGATGGAGTGGCTGTGGCCAGGCAGACTCGGCAGGAGCTGGGTGGCCGGCACCGGGACGGAAGGATGGAGCGTGCTTAATGTTTACACTTGCCTCGGGAAGGAGAGAGCCTGACCTTTACCCAGAGCGCAGGCGACCTCCATGTCGCTATAACGATGATCTTTGCTGATCATATAAAGGGATTTAAAGTGTTGGGAAACACCATGTATGGAGTAATAAAACCGACCGAGTATGAAACAAACATCATGTAGGTATCGATGCTATTTCCCCAAATGTTTGCAATCTCACGGAGCTTTTGCTTCACGCAGGGGCAGAGAGGTGAGACGCAGGCTCCTCCGGCTGGGGTTCACTAACAAGGTGGCTGGGACTAAGCGCCCTGAGACGCCTGCACCAGTCAAGCATCCAAGTGCACTCTGGCAAGATCAGAAGTTTGAGTGACATCAGCAGAACCCAATGAGCACGTGGCCCCATTTCCCCTAGGAAATGCCCTGGACCACTCTGGCATTTCAAAATGTTCAAAAAGTCGCAAGGAAGAACTCCATGATAGCTCAGTGGACTCTGTTGTTACCTACTAGCAAATGTTTTAAGCATTTTTTTCTGAATTTAATTAAATGAAGTGCATCTGCAATTGGATGCTGGTGTTAGGAGGCAGGTGATGATATGGACCGAAGCTGCCCCTGGGCGTGGGAGGCGTCTGGACAGGTGTGCCCCATGACCTGCATATATAGGTATAAGAAATGTTCACAATATAGTGTTAACCAAAAAAAGCAAATTTAAAAATGTTACGTAGGGTATGACTCGCTTATCTAAAATATATATCAATTAATATGTGTACAAAATTTTGCACATAAAGTCTAGGGAGATAATAGACCCCCAAAATGTTAATTATGATTACTTTTAGCATTCCTTTCTTATCCAGATTTTATAGCATTTTTACAAGCACGATGTGTTAATTATGTAAATAATGAAATAAATATTTAAATTAGAAGTGCCCAGAAGTTCCAGCATCAGCAAACCAGGTGAATGTGTTGACCGATGGAAGGGATTAAACATGCAAAGCTACAGATAAAGTCACGTCGAACAAAACACAAACACTACAAAAACAGTTCTTTCCTCACCCACATGTCCCCCCTCCAGCCCGTGAGTGACTTCGCTCCTTCCCTTTGTAATGAGTGTCCCGGCAGAGTACATGTGCTGCCTGGGCTGCCTCGGCTCCATGCAAACTGCTCGTCCCAGGTGGATTTTGCCCTCACTGCTCCCCGCCTCAGCGAAGCCCCCGTTGGGTTCAGCAAAGCCCCGTGCACAGCCCTCGTCCGAGCTGGTTCTCTTGGCCTCGGGGCTGCCCTCCCCTCTGGTCTCCGCCCCTCCCCTGGTTAGGCTCCTGTTATCAATTGAATTGTGACCTTCCAAGAGGTCTGTTGATGCCCCAACCCCTGTGCCTGTGATGAGCATGACCTCTTTTGGAAAGAGAGTCTTTCTTTGCAGATGTAGTCATCTTAGTGCTTAGTCAGCTTAGTCAGCTAAGATGAGGTCATGCGGGGGGAGGTGGGCCCTGCTCCAGTAGGATTGGTGTCTTTATAAGAAGAGATTAGGATACAGAGAAGCACAGAGGGAGGGCGGCCACGTGAAGACAGGGGCAGAGACGGGGGTGATGCCGCCACCAGCCAAGGAATGCCTGGGGCGACAGAAGCTGGAAGAGACAGGGCCGGGCCCTCCCCGGAGACTTTGGATGGAGCATGGCCCGGCCAACACCTTGATTTGGGGCTTTGGCCTCCAGAGCTGAGAGAGAATCAACGTCTGCTTTAAGCCACCCGGTTCGCGGTAGTTTGTCACAACAGCCACGAGGGACTCACGCTGATCCTGGGACATCAGAGGGCCGTGAGCCACGGCAACGCCAGTCCAAGGCTGGGGAGCATCTTCTCTTCTTCACGGAGGTGTTCGGGAACACAAAGAGGCACCGTTTTCATGCGTACGTTTAGGAAGTGCGCCCTTATTATTTATACACAGTGAAGGTGTTGCTCTGTCATTTGGGCAAAGGGTGGCTTGTCTTTCCTGGGTCTCGCTGCCTTGGGGGGGGCAGCGGGAGGGGAGCAGAAGCGCTTGCAGCAGACAGAGCCAAAGGCCCCCGGGGCACGTGGACCCCTCTCCGTGGTCAGGCCACACCCTGCGTGGGGCGGAGGCGAGTCCGTCACGCGAGGCCTAGGTACAAACGAGGATCAAGAAAGAATCGTGAGGCTTTAAATTGTGAGAATTGAAATTGTCTGGGTGCTTGTCTCCCAGAGAAGATGGTCCCTTCTCGGGGGCTGCCCCTGGCCTCGTTTGTGCATCGCTGCGTCCCCGGGGCCCTTCCCTGGGGGACCGTGGCAGTGGCCACTGTGGGACCAGGGGGTGTGGCTGCGCATGCCCTGGCAGGCCTTGTCACTGTTGCACTGATGATGCATCTTTGCAAGGAAAGATGTTTGTTTAACAAGAACAGTTTGTTCGAAATGGAAGTTGCGCTTGTTCCTTAAAGAACATTTGAACAATGCAGGAAAGCGCCCAGATGCATAAACTTATCACTCAGTGGACGCCAACGGACCGCTCTCCCCCACCGGCTGCAGGGGTTGTGGCAGGGTTGCCTGGTCCGTGGGGCCTCCCTGAGCAGGGAGCTCAGACAGCCTCTCCCTCACCTTCCCTGCCACTTCCCGGCACTTGCTGCCTGCAGGCGAGGGACTTGCTCTTTCTCGCCCTGGCGGGATGTAAGAGAAGGAGCGTGAGAGCTTGCTTTTGCTCAGCTTTTGTTTTGCTTTTGTTATTTATTTTTACAGTTAGAACCGAGAAGAACACCTAGACCAGTGGTTCCCAAAGTGTAATCCAGGAACCCTTGGGGGCCGCAAGACCTTTCCAGGGGTGCATGAGGTCAAAACTATTTTCTTAACACCTGTTTAAAACGAGTTTCGAGACAACTCAGACGTTGTTTGCCTTTTTCACTTTCATTCTCTCGTGACCATAGGGTGTGATTTTCCAGAGTCTACCCGAAGTGCGATATCGTAACAAATCGAACGCAGAAGCAACTATGGAAACCCAGCTGTCTTCCATTAAGCGGGACTTAGAGAGGTTTGCAAAAATGTAAAGCAATACCACTCCATGTATGTTCTTTGTATTAACATGTAGATGATTATTGTTTATTTTAAAAAGGAATTAATGAGGAAATATTTGTAAAGTTATTGGTTTTACTTTTTAGCATGGCAAATATCAATAGATATAACCCATAAAACAAAAGCACTTTGTGGTTCTCACTAGTTGGTAAGAGAATAAAGAGGGTCCTCATACCAAAAATCCTGTAAACTGCTGCCCTGGGCCATAGATGTCACTCAAAAATATTTGTTACATAAAGGGATGAATGACTCAATTGAGGTTACTATTTCAATGTCATTTTCAGTTTCCTTTATATGCATTTAAAATTTTTATAATTTTGTGTTTTGCTTTTTTTTTTTTTTATTAAACCCATAAACTGAAGCCCGTTTCTATGCTATTAAACATTCTGTAAATATCATTTTGAATGGCTGCATAATAGTCCGTCTAGGGTAGGGGTTCTCACACACCGGAGAGCATCAGAACTGCCTGGGGAGCTTTAAAAACTATATAGACATTCTTGGGCGGGGTTTGGTCATTTTCAGGGGCGCTGCCAAGTGGCTCTTCCAAAGTCACACCCGTTCACGTTCCTGTCCACGGTGCACGCATGAGAGGGCCAGGCTCGTGTGCACAGTCAGCAGCGTTTTCATTTTAAAAATTGTGTGTCGCTCTTGTTTGGATGAACACTGTCTTGGACCATGTGCGGTGCTGTAGCAAACCTGAGACGGATGAGTTTATAAAGAGGAGAAGTTCTGTTTTCGCACGGTTCCGAGGCTGGGAAGGCCCGGACGAAGGCCCTGGCAGACTCGGGGGCTGATGACGGTGGCGGCTCCCCGCTTCCCAGGTGGCGCCTTGTTGCTGCGTCCTCACGTGGCCGAGGTGGACGGGGAAAGGGACGAACACTGTGTCCTCACGTGGCAGGAGAGAGGAAAAGGCCAGGCAGCTCTCTGGAGCCTCTACAATAAGGGCGTTAATCTCACCCATGAGGGGGGAGCCCTCATATTTTCAAAAATCTGACTTTAAACCTGTGTTATTTTCCACATTACGTAAAATATATATATATATAGTCCCTAAAAAAGATGTAAAGATGTTAATAGTGGTAAGTTACACCTGATTTGGGGATATATAGATATTTTCCCCCCCTGAGTTTCTACAATAAGTATTTACTTTCCTGGAATCAACACGACTTAAAAACAGCAGGTTTGTAAGGTCCCGGGTCTCAGGAGGTTCCTGTGAGAGGCGGCACTGCTGCCTCACCTGGGAGCTGGGCAGGTCGTAGGTAACTGCTGCGGGAGGCTGGGGGTGCAGGCGGGAGGAGAGGAGGCTCCAGGAGGAAAGGATGGAGGGATGGAGTGTTCGCAGGCTCAGTGGTGAGACCCAGGGGTATGCAAGGGTGGCCTGGAGGTGACACAGAAATCACACAGCAGGTTTCTGCAAGCTGCTGGCCTTGGGTCAAACACTGACAGTTTCTTCTTTTTGTAAATAAAGTTTTATTGACCACAGCCACACCCATTTGCTTACGGGTGGCTTCTGGCTGCTTTTGCGCTACTATGATGGCAGAGTTGAGCTGTAGTGGCTGAAACAGCATGGCCTGAAAAGCCTAAACGTTTACAATCTGGTCTTTTACAGGAGGAGTTTGCTGACCCTGGTCTGGAGAATCTCGGCCGTGGGGGACTCCTGGGCTGTGGTCCTGAGGGCAGGGGGAGGAGAGTGACAAGGACAGGTGGTACCCGGGGAAGATCTCACTGGAGATGGTGGGAGCTCAGACCAGGGGATGACCAGGAGCTGGCGTGATGTCGTGAACAAGGGCAGAGTGATGGAGTCCTGGACAGGGGCAGCTGCAGTCGGGATGGAGACACAGAGCGACCGGAGGGAGATGTGGCACCTAGAACTGCCAGGGCCTGGCGGTACCAGACTGAGCGTGTGCGATGAGGTGAGGGCTGGCTCTGTGGTCACCACCAGGGTGCTGGCCCAGGGAATGTCCATGGGACACAGGGGAGGAGGTGGTCTCAGGAGGGGTGTGGTGCTGGGGATGGCTCCAGGTGGGCGTGTGGAGTCTGGGGCTCCCGTCTAGAAGAGACGTCCAGAGACAATTGGGCCCGGAGCTCTGGGGAGAGATCTAACCTGGAATTCACCAGCCTGCCCATGCAAACTGCAGCCCGAGGTGAGCACAGAGCAGAGGAGGGCTCTGGGCTTGAGCTCTGGGGAGGGCCACCTCTAGGGAACACCTGGGAAAAGAGGTGTCTGCCAAGGAGACAGGGAAAAAGGGCCAGGGAGGTGGGAAGGACACAGGGAGTGTGGACGCCAGAAATCAGGGGCAAAGGGTTGTCAAGGAAGATGCTGCATGCTTGCAAGTGCTGCAGAGGTGTCTAAGGAAAGAGGACCCCAGTGTGTATTTTGGACCTGGTCACAAAGAGGTAGCCGCTGCCGTAGGGAGATTTGAATCTGTTGAGTTGGTAAAGTTACAATGTGCCCCTCCGGTCGTGTGGGCGTCCTCCTTTGCCTCCACGGCGTCGAGCTGCAGGCTGAGGACAGGTAACCAGGCCGCGGTCGACAAGGCTCATCACACACGAGGGCCGTGGCTTGGGCACCTGTGCCTCTGACAATTCCACCGTAAGGACATTAGCAATGAGCTGGGGGCAGCTTGCTCTGTGGGACACAAAAGAAGGAAATTACCTGCCAGGAATGGAGTGACTAGTTTTGAATCTATACCACAGTGCTGCTCAGTAGAACTTTCTGCTCTGACGGAAATGTTCTGTATTTACTCTGTCCAATAGAGTAGCCACTGGCCACATGCAGCTACTGAGCACTTGAAAAGTGGCTAGTGCAATGGGAGAACTAAATTTTGAGTTCATTAAAATTAAAATTAAATAACCATACATATGGGACTAGTGATTCTACTGTATTGGATGGCACGGTTGTAGATAAATTTTTTCGGGGGGGGGGCGGTGAGGGTTGTTTCTTTAAAATAAAAACATATGCTATTGACTTTAAGTAATTACCTTTTAATACAGTTCCTTCCATGTGTGGAGGATGTATTCACAAGCCTGACGCTCAGATATGTTGGTGTACTAAAGCAATTATGTCATTCTATTTGTTTAAGAGTCCATTTAGACAAACTCTTTAAGTGTGAAGGGATTTGCAAGGAGGAGGCGCCGCATATTAAACAGAGAAGTTTTGCACTTGCTTCTTCCTTGGATTGGCTTGGAAGGCTATTATAACTTTATCTGAGCATAATCCACAGCATCCCAGGATGCAATTCTGATCCGCAGTGGCCCGGGCCCCACCTGGCCATGGTGGACGAAGTCACCACGAAGGCCTGTGGGGCCTCTGACTGCCCAGGGCCTGTGCTGGGGCCGGGCTGGTCCCTCTTTGGCTAAGACGAGGGCCAAGCAGGAGCATTTCGTTTTCCCGGACGCAGCTCTAACCCCGTGTCAACCTCGAAACAGTGTGCCGGGCCCAGAGACGGTTTACGCCTCTCCCCACGGACATGCTCTCCTGGCATCCCTGGCAGCAAGCTCCTCATGAGTACCTGAAAGACATACTTCCAAGAAATCCCTATTTTTCCACCCACAATTTCCCTGCAAAGTTGAGTGGCCAGGAGAGGCGTTTTGCCTTTCTCTGTGGCCTCAGAGTGGTGTGCTCACTGGCTGGGCACGCCCGTGCACACCCCTGCCCTGCACACCCCTGCCCTGCACACACCTGCCCTGCACACTCCTGCTGTGCACACCCCTGCCCCGTACACACCTGCCCTGCACACTCTTGCTGTGCACACCCCTGCCCCGCACACACCTGCCCTGCACACTCCTGCTGTGCACACCCCTGCCCCGTACACCCCTGGCCCCCACACCCCTGCCCTGCACACCCCTGCCCTGCACACCCCTGCCCTGCACACCCCTGCCCCGTACACCCCTGGCCCACACACACCTGCCCTGCACACCCCTGCCCCGCACACCCCTGCCCCGCACACCCCTTCCCC
>VSMD01026540.1:0-45999 GCA_008750895.1 Mirza zaza
CTCTGCCAGGGCTCTCCATGCCCAGAGGTCTCACTGGACTCTTCCCATCCTGATTCCTGCAGCCCGGAACCCACCTGGTCTGGCCTCTCCGCATCCATCTTCCTCTACCTCAGCCCAGGGTCCTCCCACCTGATGTGGCAGCCCCTCTGCTCCCCTCCAGCCTGTCCCAGCCTCTCCTCTTCCCTGCTGGAAGCCCACTTGTTCCTGTTACCCTGCCAGGTTGTAACAGACTCTGCCACTTACCCATTGCTCCTTGAGAAGACCAAAGTCCTGGCCATGGCCTGTCTCTGTCACAAGCCCCTTGCTGAGTTCAGGCCTCCTCAGGGATTGTCCCCAACTTACATCCCTTGGGTCTCAGCTGGGAAGAGCCATCTTGACATAACCCCATCCCCTCTAGGTGGGAGGCCTGGGACCTGGAACCCTGGTTTTTGTCTCCTGGGAAGTGACATTTCTTTGGTTAAGTATGGCTTTCTTAACTTGGCTTTCTGAGCTTTGGGGGAAGGAGAATGGACTCCCTGGACCCCAGTTGGTACCCAGGCTTCAGGCCTAGGGGACATTCAGTGAATGAATGAATGACTTATGTATGACAACCAAGTTCCGAGTCTGGAAAGGAAGCTCAGGCGCCTGCCAGAGGCGATGGGGAGCCCTCAAAGGTGGGACAGGAGAGCGGAAGGCTGGGAGATCAGGTTCGGGACCCTCCCGGAGCCGCGGGACTAGCAGCGCAGCGGCAGACAGGGAGAGCCCTGGAGTCTAACCAGCTCCCTCTTTGGGGCAGGGCTGGGACCGGCAGGCCTGGCGGCGGACACCGCGGCGGGCGCGCCCGCGCTCCAGCCAACAGGAAGAGAAGGAGCGAGGCCGGGCGACGCTGGCCAGCTGGCCGGTGGAGAGTCCCGGGCGTGGGCGTGGGGAGCCGGGGAACCCCCGCGGGCGCCTGCTCTGCCCGGTTGTGTAGGGGGGCGCCGCCCCGGGCCTCGGCGTCTTCCTTCGTAAATGGGGGCCCCTGCGGGGGCTGGCTTGCCTGCTGATGGCAAGCGGGAGGCGAAGTGTGCGGAGGAGGGCAGAGAGGCCAGGAGACAGACCCTCGCGGAGAGAGGCGGAGACACCCGGTACCCCGACTCCAGCTGGCCGGGGCGGGGCCTCGGAGGGGCGGACCCTCTCGGGGGCGGGGCCGGGCCGGCACCTGGGTGAGGTCGCGCCGCCCCGCCCCCTGGCACTTCCGTGTGTCGCGGCGCCCGAGCGAGAGGCTGCGGCCCGGAGCCCCGCGCGACCCCGGCATCCGCCCGCCGCGCCGAGAGCCAGCCGTACTCCGCGGCCGCTGGGCCCGTCCCCATCGGGCCCGCGCCGACCCCGTCCGCGCGCGCCCCGGAGCCGCGCGGGGAGCCGGACCCCCGCCGCCGCGACCCTCGGCGACTGGCCCCGCGCCCAGAGGTGAGTGAGAACCGGGCCCGGGCGCGGGATCAGCGCTACCCGGAGGGCGCGCCGTCCTCCCTGCCCCCTCCCCGCTCCGGTCCCCATTTCCCGTTTCTGAAACTGAGAAACTGAGCTGCGGCCAGTGAAAGTCCCGCCGTGCGCCGAGACTCGCCGGTGCCTGTGTCCCTTCGTCCGTTTGTCCGTCGGTCCGTTCGTCCGTCCGTCCCAGCATTCGACAGTGGGGGCTGAGACCCTTTCGTCCGACGGCTCCCGGCCCCTCTACCCGCCTGTGTGTCCCCCGCTCCTCCGAGGGGTCTGTGCGTCCCTCCCGAATCTCTCCGCGAGCTGTGTGGGTCCGTCTGTTCCCACCCGCTGTGTTCCCCTGTCCGCTTCTCGCAGACCCACTCGTCTGTGCCTGGCCCTCCGCGTGCTCCATCGCCCCACCCCCACCCGGCCGCCCCCTCGATCCTGTCCTCCGGGAGCCGCGCCCCCGGCCCACGCTCGCCGCCCCTGCCTGTCCAGCCTCCTCTCCTTTTCTACCGCCTAGCCAAGGCCCGGCCGCCCGCCCGGCCTCGCCTCCCTCCTTCCCTCCCCTGGGTCCCAGCGGGCCCGACCTGCGCGGCGCCTCCTCCTCGCTCTCTCTTTCAGTCTTGGAGTCTCTCCGTCTCTCGGTCGGTCTCTGGGCTGGGCGTGGCTCCAGTCTCAACCGTCCTCCTTCCCGCCCCTCCGCCCCTCTGAGTCCCCTGCCCTGGTGGCCCCTGCCTGGTGTGGCCGTTCCCTGCCCCCTAACCCAGATGCCGCCCCTGTGGGGGCCCAGCCAGCGGAGGGGAGGACATGGAGGGAGCACCCTCCTCGCTGGTGGTGGAGAGGTAGGAGGTGGACATCAGCACTGCTCCCACTTCCCCAAAAGAGCCCCCCTGAACCGCTACCTAAACTGGGACAGAAGGATTTGGTACGAATTGGGGGGCCCTACCCTCTACGCAGGGACTCTGTCTCCTGGTGCTGAATTGCCTGTGTCTTGGCTTGTGGGTATGTTGTGTGTCTGTGTCTTCTTCTGTGTTCTTTGGCACTGTGGGACTTGCCCCTGTGTATGCATATTCTTTTTCACATGTGTGACTTGCCTGTGTGTATGTACATCTGCTTGTGTGTCCTGAGGCTTTGTGTGTGTCCTTTGCAACTGTGTGTGTACCGTGGCTTGGTGTGTTCTTTGTCCCCTCTGCGTGTGTGTATATCTTTGCCTGCCTGTATGTGTGTCCCTCTGTGTCTGGAAGGTTCAGTGTTGCACACTGGGTGTATCTTGGTGACCAGCTGGCCATGAATACATTAGATCTGTTAACTGTGGGAGCCCCTGGTGTTGGGGTCCCAGCTACCAGGCTTATGTGTGAAAGTGTCTGCATGAGTGTGTTTATGGGCATGCACTCACATGTGTCTCTTCCTCTCCCTCTGCCACTGAGCTGCTGTGACCAGACAGACCTGGTCACCAAGGGAGAGGACTGGTCCTTTGGTTTCCTTGTTCTTGCTGTTGACCAACCTGGGGTGTGGCAGGCAGGCCGGCAGGGGCAGCTGTGTGGCACGCATGTGTGTGGCTGTGTGTGTGAGGCGTGGAGGTGTCTGAGCGGCTGTGCCTGGTGGTGTGGGGCCACGGTGGGAGTGTGTTACTGGTGGCAGACACATTCTGACTGTATGAAACTGCCAGGGTGTGCTTGGGGAGTGACTGTGATTGTGGGGAACTGAGAGTGCTTGGGCGTGGGTGTCAGCAGCAGGAGGGGGTGTGACAAGGTGTGTGGTGACAGTGCCAGGCAGAAGGTGAGAGCCCAGTGTGAGTGTGAGCACGTGGGACACTGGGAGGGTGTGGTGTGCACGCGGCACCCTGGGGAGGCGGTGAGAGCCAGAGGGCAAGTCTTGCGGTTTGTAGTGTTATGACCAAGACCTCGGGCTCTGGGCACAAGACGGACCTGGGCTCATATACTTGCTGTGCCTATTAAGAGTAGGAGACGCGAGCCAGGCCTCTCAAGGCTGTTATCTGCAGCATGGAAAGTTGTTGTGAGGACTGGAGGTCCTGTGTCAAAGGTCCTTTAGCACAGCTTTGGCCCTTAGTGAGAGTACAGCACATGCTAAGTCTTATTTGGTGACCACACCCAGCTGTATGGTCCCCATTCTCCTGGGAGCTGAGGCTAATGAAAGCCCAGAGAGTCCCCAACCCAGTTTCCTGACTGTGATGTGTCTGTCGCCCCCTGTCATCCCCTTGACCAGGCTGCTTATGGGAGGGAGGCCGTGCTGACTGAGCCCCCAGGACCCAGCCCTGTTCAGCCCACATGACAATCCTTCCTCCACCAGGGAAAAGAGGGATGAGGGGTGATTTGGAGCTGTGACTTCAGGGCACTGACACCGTTTAGCTGGCACAGCTAATTGGAGTTTAAATTAAAATTAGAAATAATTTAAAGTACAGACAAAAAAAAATAATAAAGCCTGAAGATGCCTTTGTCCCCAGGGAGTGGTGGTGGGGGTCCTCAGCTGCGAGAGGGGCTCACATCTGGGGAGGAGAATCATTTGTGGAGGCCTGGCCTGGCCTGCAGAGAAAATGCTCAGGCCTTTCAGCCAGGAGACCCAGGGCGCCTCGCTGCCTTTGCCATTCCTTCCTTCCAGAGTCTCTCCAGACGTCAGTTTTTACGGCTATGTAATGGGCACAATATTGATGTAAGAATCACCTGAACTGTAAGGTTCAAAACAAGGGGTAAAAAAGTGTCGCTATTCATTTGGCACTCTCAATGTGAGTCCAACACAGGAGCTGGCGCGGCACATCACTGGAGACTTGGAACTACCTAGGGAGAGGGATGCTAGTGTTTTCCCCATTTTCAAAATTGAGGTTCAGAGGAATTGCCCCAAGCCATAAAGTGCCCAATTTCATCCTAGGCCTCCTGAGCCTGCAGGGCAGCCTCCCGTAGATGGGAGGGTTAGGAACAGCTTTTTGCTCTGTCTATTGGCCTACTCAACAGGCTGGAAATGTTCTGAGGGCAGGGACACAGTGTTCTCTACCTCTAACATGGAGCGGACACATAGTCGGTACCCAGGAAAAGTTGGGCCCAACACCCCATTTCTAGAGAAGAGAAAGCCAAGTCCAGAGAGCCTGGGGTCTCAGGGCCCGGCGAGATGGAACTGGGCTGTGTCAGCCGTGCTGAGGTGGGCTGACAGGGAGAGACTGTTTGGCAGTTCCTCCCAGCTCAGCTGTTTTCTTCTGTTCTTATAGGTCTGCTGAGAACTGGCCCAGGCGAGGCGGGCAGGTCTCTTTCTCTTGGTGGTTGTGTGTGACAGTGGCGGCGGTAGCAGCAAGGGCAAAGGACAAGCAGGAGCCAGGAGCCCCAGGTAGGACTGAGTCCTCTTCGACAGATGGATAGTGTGCAGGAATGGCCTTCCTCTTTGAGCTCCTCCCCTTCCACTGTGGGGCCGGATCGGGTGGGGGACATGCATGCAGAGTCCTTGATCTGGTTGTGGGGCCTGGGTGCCCAGAGGTGGCAGCCGTTTGCCTTGCCTAGGAAGGGTCCCTGCCCACGAGAGGTCCCTGCCCACGAGGAACTCCCTGCCTGGAACCTGGCTGTGGCTCAGGGAAGGCTTTGGCCTTGGAGCTCAGAGGACTGGGGCCCACCAGTTTGGAGCAAAAAGTGGTGACACTTTTTTTTCAGTTAGAGAGAAGATGGCATATGAGCCAAGGGTTGAGGGCGGTGTATCAGCTTTTCTATGGCCTCTTGTATCTGCCTCAGACTGTCCTGATCATCCCACAAGGAAACCGAGGTTCACCCTGGGCCCCACAGTGGTTGGACGCTGCGTGGGGAGCAGAGCGGGATCCCAGCTCCTGGCACAACTGCACTCTCTTCCGCGCCCCAGCTCCGCTCCGTCTCCCTAGCCTATCTGGAGCCTAACGAGGGGCTCTAAACCCCTCTTTCCAGCCTCCAGGTTCAGGGAGCAGCTAGCCACAGCCTCGAGGAAGTGCTGGGGAAGGCTGCAGTCTTTCTGAGGCCCCTCATAAAGCTAGAAATCCATCCCTTTGGGGCCAGCCTTGCCCTCTTGACCTCCTGTCACAATGAAAACACCACAGTGAGTTACTCACTGGTGTCTGGGGCCCCAGTGAGCGGGATTCTGGGGTGAGGTGTGTGCTGAGGAAACCTAGAGCCTGGCAGTGACAGTAAAGGGATGGCAAAGATGGTCTTTCCTCCAGGAGTCCTCCTGATCAACCCCCCATGCCCACCCCTGCAGGCTGTCAGGCACCTATAGGTCTGGGGTGATGGCGAGTAGACCTGAGAGGGCTGGGCTCCCTGCGCCTGACTCTTGCCAGGGGGAGGTCAGGGCCCTTACCCCTGGGGTAGAAGCAGGGGCAGAATGAGAGCAGGGTGGTGGCTCACACCTATAATCCCAGCACTTTGGCAGGCTGAGGCAGGAGGATCACTTGAGGTCAGGAGTTTGAGACCAGCTTGGGAAACACAGCAAGACCCTGTCTCTACAAAAAAACAAAAAATTAGCCTGTTGGGTCATGGTTGGGGACACCTATAGTCTCAGCTACTGGGGAGGCTGAGGCAGGAAGATTGCCTGAGCCCAGGAGTTCTGAAGCTGCAGTGAGCTACGATTGTGCCACTGTGCTCCAGACCAGGCAACAGAACGAGACCTTGTCTCTTAAAAAACAACAACAAAAGAGCAGGGTCTTTACTGGGCCTTCTGTTTATTCAGTCCACCCCCAAACCTGGCGGGGAGGAAGCCAAGTGCCCTTGGCTATCTGAAGGCCTCTGCCACCTGAGTTCAGGGGAGCCAGCCTTCCTGGCATTCAGTGTCTTTCCTTAAGGAGCTCAGTTCGCCTTGGAGCCAGCCCACTTTCAACACTCAAACATCACCTCCCTGGCAGGCACAGACATGCATGTGCTCACACAGGGCTACAGAAAGCCAGGCCACACTGGCCATGTATACCTGCACACGCACCACACACACGGACACACAGGTGCACGGGTACCTACATGCACCCACCCACAGACACACTGAAACACACTCGCGGATGCTTACCTTGTTACCATTGGCATCCATGAATTTAGACACCAGCCCACACACACACCACACTGTGCCTATTCTGGGTCAGGAAGGGGTCCCAGGCACCTGAGGGGGAGGGTCCAGGTGTGGCTGTGATCACAGGGACTCGGGGGTGGGCCACTCTGGGAAGTGAGCTCCGCCCAGGCATTCAACAGCTACCCTGCCAACCTGGCCCAGGGCCCCAGCCAACCAGGGCTTGACATTGGAGAGAAGGAGGTGGGGGAGCAGGGGCTGGAGGAGCCATGTGAACCACAGTGACACTGTGTGTGGCTGTTGCCACAGAGGAGGAAGTAGTCATGGACCCGAGGTGCTCATATGAGGGTGGGGGTCTTGGCAACTCCTCTGGCTGCGTAGCGTCCGTGCCTGGAGAGAGTGGGGCTTCTGGGCTCTGGAAACTGGGAAGCAGGCAGGGCACTCTTCTCCCGGAGTGGTCTGTCCACTTCTCAAGGCCTGGGCCCAGGGAAGAGGCCTGTCTGTCCGAGTTGTTTCCGGAGGCTCACTTCCTCTGGGCTGCCCAGGAAGTGGTTTCAGAGTGGGACCGACCATCCCCCTGCGTGTGGCCTGCACGCCCCCCCCCCTGCCTGCCCAAGGAACAGCGTCTGGCCGGTGGGTTAGGCTGACCGACCAGGCTTTTCCTTTTTTTTTTTTTTTTTTTTATTTTGGCATATTATGGGGGTACAGATTTTAAGGTTTCAATAAATGCCCTTCCCCCCTGCCCCCACAAGTCTGAGTTTCCAGCATGACCATCCCCCAGACGGTGCACATCTCACTCATTATGTATGTATCTACCCGACCCCCCAGGCTTTTCCTTGCAGAGCTGCCCAGGCCTTGTTGTGGGCTCTGGGAGAGGGGACGGGGCTGAGGCCGTCACACTCCCTACACCCCCCCAAAGCCTGACTCCGTCCTGCTCTGGGACTTTGGGCCTTGGCTCGGGAGTACTGGCTCTAGTAGACATGCCCCTGGGAGTGGTGACGGCTGGGCTGCATCTCAGGGACTCAGCAGCTCCGAGAGCTGTGTGAATGAGCCTGGCAAGTGGCTTTGTCACTCGGTTCCTCAGGTGTCCGCTTTGACAAATGAGATGATGATGGCATCCATCTTCATGATATTGTGCTAGAAATAACAGTTACTGTGGGCCGGGCTCGGTGGCTCACGCCTGTCATCCTAGCACTCTGGGAGGCCAAGGTGGGTGGATTGCTCAAGGTCAGGAGTTTGAAACCAGCCTGAGCAAGAGCAAGACCCTGTCTCTACTATAAATAGAAAGAAAAAAATTAGCCAGGCATGGTGGCGCATGCCTGTAGTCCCAGCTACTCGGGAGGCTGAGGAAGCAGGATTGCTTGAGCCCAGGAGTTTGAGGTTGCTGTGAGTTAGGCTGACGCCATGGCACTCACTCTAGCCTGGGCAACAAAGTGAGACTCTGTCTCAAAAATAAATAAATAAATAAATAACAGTTACTGTATGCAAAGTAGCTGGCACCACTAGCACCATGCTTGGCACATTGTTAGTGTTCAGTGAGTAGAAACTGTAGTTATATAAAGCACTTAGTGCCTGGCTGATGGTGACTATTTAAAACATAGCAAGTGGCACCAATTAGGGCGTTAGTATTGTCACAGTGCCACAGGGCCAGGAAGCTGCAGAGCCCACCTGACTGAGAAGCCAGGCCTTTGGCTCCCTTGTCCTCCTTGATTCTGTCTCCAGTGGAAATGCCAGAAGGTGGGGAGTGCCTGTCACTTCAGTAGGTTCCATGTCCTCTGAGGAGAAGAACTTCCAGGGGCACAGCTCGGCCCACCCAGCAGCCCAGCCCCTACCTGTGCTTCTCCCTGTCGCTCCCTTTCAAAGGGAGAAGAACAGATGCTGTGACAAGTGCATACGGGGCAGGGGCAGGGAAAGCCGTCTGCAGCTGCCTGCCGCCCCTCAGCGCTCCCCCCCCCCACCCTTGGCTGCTCAGAGGCCAGCCCTGGTTTCGGAGACTGGCTGGGAGTGAGGGGTGTGTGGCGGAGCCCTACTGCCAGCCCGCCTGTCCTTCTGGAGTCGGCCTTTGGGCTGGGGGAGGGGACAGGCATCTGGGATGATGAAGAGTGAGGAGAGCTAGAGATGCCCTCTACACATGTCCTTGACTCATGGCGGCTGGGGCAGGGGCCTGCCTGTCCCAGGGACTCACAGAAGGTCAGCCCAGTAAGGGTTGGGCGAGCACTGGCCTTCACTGTTTGGGGCCAGGAGGCTGGGGTGTGGCGTGCAGAAGCACTAATGACAGTGGTGGGGGTGGGCGAGGCCTGGGCTGAGTGTGAGGCGGGCTGAGATTCAAGGGGAGCAGGGCTTCTGGGGGCATCAGACGGACTGGGCTGAAGCCTTGCTCGATGCTCACTGGCAGTGTTCCCTGGAGCCGGGACGGGACCGCTCCTCAGTCGCCTCCTCTGTGAAAAGGGTGGATCAGGGGGTGTCCTGTGAGACTAGGATGATGGGAAGCAGCCCTTGTGTGTGTGTGTGGGGGGGCCAGGAGGGCAGAACAGCAAGCACTGGGGCTCCTAAGGGGGTAGGAACTGGCTGTTCAGGGAACCGGAAAGAGTCGGTGTGGCTGGGCACAGGAGGGAGGGAGGGCAGCCTGAGGCAGGGGGGTAGTGGGAGCAGCTGTGTGGGGGAGGCCGGGGGAGGAGTCTGGGCGTATCAGAGGGGCAGTGGCGACAGAGGGTGACAAGATCTGCTTTACTGTCTTAAAAGCCCCGTCTAGTGACTGGAGCCGAAGGACCGTGGGGCCAGAGTAGAGGGTGGGCAGCAGTGAGCTGGCAGGAGCAGAGCCCGGGGACATGGGGGTGGCCAGGATAGGGCAGGAGGTAGAAGAGGAGCGGACATGCCGACAGACTGCACATGCAGGGGCTGGCAACGTGATGGTCTTGCTGTGTGGGGAGGGAGCTCTGTGAGCTGTTGCGGCAGTTTGTGTGCCTGCGGGGTCATTCATGTGGTGACTTTGGGAGGCAGATGGGGCCATGAGCCTAGAGCACAGGAAGGTCTGGGCCCAAGGTGGAGAACTGAGGGTCTAAAGCCCAGGCTGGGGAGGAGAGGGCTCAGCAGGTCTTCTCTGGGGAAGTCCGAGAAGCCCCAGGTGCAGGGCTGGGGTGACTGTCCCTCGAAGGTCCCTGGCAAGGCACCTAGGAGGACAGGTTTGTGGTGGCTGAGCCGCTGTTTTCATAACAGCCCCGGAAGCTTTGGATCATGTCAATGGCCATGTTGGGTAAACAGGTAGAGTGGAGCAGCTAGTCGCCAGGGCCCAAGGCCGGATCGGATATCTGGTGGCGTGGGCTGTGGGCCGGGGGGGGGGGTGGGAGGAGGCTCTCAGGGTCCTTCAGTATTGGGGCTGGAGAAACCTTAGAAGTCCCCACTGTCCGGACAGGGAGTGTGGAGCCGTGAGAGGGGCAGCAGCTGGCTGGGCTCTGCCAGTGGGCTCAGGCCACTTCACTCAGCCCTGTCTCTTCCCAAAGCAGGAGGCCACACAGGGCACCCCACAGCGGGGTGGCTCGAGCCTCTTTTTCCACTGATCCAAGGAAATTTGGAGGCCCCTATGGCTACCAGAAGCAGCTGCAGCAGGGTGGTAGGGCAGGTGGGGAGAGGGCCAGGTGTGAGGATGGCAGTGGTGATATGGACAATGGGGGCAGCTTCCATGTGTTATCACTGCCTCTGTGCCAGGCCCTCTGCTCAGCACATCCCCTGGGCAGGGCATGATCGCCCCATATTAGACATGAGACACCAGAGCAGCTTGGCCAAGTTCGCAGGGCACCCAGGGCCCCAGGTCTGAACTAGCTCTCCGGTTCCTCTGTTCACTGCCCGGCGTGAGGTGGCGCACCACGGGGGATGGCGCTGCCTCCCTCCAGCTTCCTCGAGATCCCTGAGGTAGGGAGGCATCGTCTGGGCCCTGCCCACCTCCCAGGGATGGATGGCAAAAGGCTTAGAGGCCATATTGTCTTCTCCCAAACACAAAACAATGGTTTCCTGTTGTGAGCCATCAGGAATACCACGGGGCCTCTGTGTGGGAGAGAGAGGGCTGAGGAGTGGACCCATCTACTGGGGGCTGATGGAGGATCTGTTCCCACCCCCAAACATGCCCTCGCCCGCTGGAGGCCAGGTGGAGTTCCAGGACTAGCACTGGCAGAGCTCTCCCCTTCCCCAGGTCTGTCCCCCTGGCTTTGTGGCTTTGGCCGATTTGCTCAATCTCTCTTTCAGTTTCTGCACAGTGAGGCTGGGGCTCACGGGGCTCATGTGTGCAGTGGGGGCATGGCTGTCCCCACCAGCACAGGTTCACGCCCTCCCCTCCTCCTGTGCACCTGGCCTGTGACCCCCAACCTTGTCCTCAGCCTCTGCTGACTTGGCCTGAGGAACCTGCAGGCAGGCGGAGGCCTGCCCAGTGCTGTGCCTGGCCGGCCCACTCCTTCCTTTACACGCTTTGGACTTTGCTCTGGACCAGAAGGGACTTTCTCTACTTGCCCCAGTGGGGAGACCCAGCCTGGCCTGACACCCAGCTACCCTTCCTGCCCCCCTCCTCTCCCCATCCATTGTGCCAGGGACTGCACGTGGGCTTCTTGGTGCCAGACCCTAGTCGGGCCTGTGGGTTCTTCCAGACGTGTGTGTTTATTGCTGTCTGCCTGGAGCGCCTCTGTGCCATGTTATGGCTTGTGACACCCCACAGGCGTGTGGATGTGGGTCTTGTGTGGCTGGGTGTGGTCTGTGTGGGCCTGGATGTCTGCCGACACGTGAGAGCCGGTGAGTGGGGGTGTGTTTCTGTGCATGCCACTGAGTCATCACAGGAGTGTGTACTGTGCCTGTGGCTACAGTGTGTGTGTGTGTGGGGGGGTGTCCAGCTTCAAGTGGGGCTCCCACATGTTTGTGTTTGGGTGTGCCTATGTATGCACACGTGTGCAGTTATTCTTGGAGAGGCCCAGACGTACCCCCACCCTGGCTTCTCACAGAGGCCCCTTGTCCTTGCAGGAACTGGCTCTCCGGCTCCTCCATGAAGGAGGCTTCGACCCTTTCTCAGGGGTACCTGGAGCCTTCTCTCTGGCTGAGCCCAGGGCTTCCTAAATCCCAGGGCTAGCGGGGTGACTCAGGCCTGTGCCTCAGGGGCTGTTCCCCCAGGAGGTCCTACCCCACACATGGTGGCAGGCCTGGGCTGTGAGCCGATGACAGCCAGGTCTAAGTCCTGCCCCTCTAGCCCTTCCAGACCCACTGGCAGGGTGGGCTGGGATGTCCCTGTTGACCCCTCAGATTGAAGGCCATCCAGCCCATGTGACCCCAGCCCCTGTCACTCCCTACCACTCACTGGCTGGGTTGAGGAAAGCTGGGGAAGACCTGGGGCTGGGGTGGGCCTTTGGGGCCCGCAGCTCCCACCCTGTCATGTACAGAATCATGGCCATGTGGGTGTATTTTCTGGGGAAGAACACCTCCATCTTTCATTGGATTTTTAGGATAGTGCAACCCCCTTTGCAATTGCCAAAGGTATAGTAGTGCTGCCTGGGCCCAGGGGAATTCCTGCGGGCTGGTGGGGCCTGGCAGTGGGGTTTCTGAAGTACCCCCAGGAGCCAGAGCTGAGGAGGCCGAGCTAGGGGCAGAGATACCACCCAGAAGAAACCCAGGTCCTCAGCATGAATGAGCCCAGATACCTGCACAGGTTACCTTCCTGGGAGGTGGGGGGGATCCCCCAGGCTGGCCTTTCGAACTGCCTGGAAGGACTCATGGGAATTAAGGAGGAGAACATCCTGGCTGAGGGAACAGCATAGATAAAAACTCTGGGACTTGAATCAAGGCACCTGGCCCAGGGGTGGGAGTTGAGGCAGAGAGCAGGGCAGGCTGGGGTCTGGCTTTCTCCAAGGCAGTGGGAGCCTAGGAGGTTGCAAGCTGGAGAGGAATGAACGGGGGAAGGACCAGGGGTGGTGACAGCTGGCAAGGACTGCTGGGGAAGGGGAGGAGGGGCTACTGTGTGGGTAGGGGAGGGGACAAGAAGCCCCTGCCTGGGGGATGAGGTGCCAGCCCTAGGGAAGGGCAGGTATGGGGAGCTCTGGGACTGGGCTGTGAACTGAGACCATAGGTCTGGTTCTTGTCCTAGCACAGGGCTGGGTATGTGGGGACCGGCTCATGGGCTTTCGTGGAGGAGCCTCGAAGGGTCTTGCCGGGCCCTCGCTCCCACCTCCTGTTCCTCTTGCCGGCCCATTTCCTGGGTTGTGAACCCCCGTGGCCTCCCAGCCTAGCCACCACTGCCTGCCTGCCTGGCCTGGAGGTTCCGCCATGCCTGGGCCCTGTGCCCCGCCACGCTGCCAGGGCCAGCCCCGCTCCCTCCTGCCGATCATACCACCTCCCGCTCCCCGTCCTGCCCAGCCTCTGTCTCCCCCGGCCCTCTCTGTTCACCCCTCAAGGTGATGCAGGCTGGACGGTGGCCTCCCCGCACGCACAGTCTGCGTTCTTGGAAAGGCTCCCACCTGGCTGCCACCTGCCACCTAGTCTTGCCTGGCAACAGGTGGCACCTTTCATGGGCAGGTGCCGGCGTGTGTGGGAGAGACCTGCGTGAGGTGGCATGGGAGGCATACCCCGCTCCCCAGGGGCTGTGTTCACAGGAGCCAGACCCCAGACCCACCGCGGTCTTTCCTTGCCCTTGCTTTGCCCGGCCTCAGCCCACCGCCTGTGTGCCTCCCAGACACAGGCGCTCCTCAGGGAGCCCTCCACACCCACACCCTCCCCCGCAGCGTGACCGAGATCTCTCCTCTCCCTCCCCTGTGGCCTGTGAGCAAGACTGAACCCAACGAAGAACTGGGGTGGAGGGGACCAGGCCAGGTCTGGGAGCCAGGAGGACCTTGGCCTCAGTCTCCCCTCTGTACAATGAGGAGGTGGACATGTCGGTCTCTGAAGACCCATCTCTTGCAGACGTTTTGGCTTGTTGGCTTTTATTTTTCATCTTCGACAAAACTGTTATCAAATAAGTTACATAGAAAAATTAGAAAATGCATTCCTGGTCTTGATGGCACCCCTTGGGCCACGTTTCCCATCCCAGCCTCCTCTGTTGGAATATGCCAGCACATTCGGGAATGTACAACACACATACTTGTCCACCGGGGCCGAGCTCTGGGCCCCAGGAGCTCCGACCTCACAGTCTTTCTGGTCACCTTGAGGCCTTGCCCGCTGCCTTGCACTGGCTGGGAACAGGTTTCCAATTGCCCTGCGGGAGGTGACCCGCCTGCTCTGGCCTGGCCTAGCTACCACCTTTCCTTACTTCTGGGCTGCTGGGCCAGGGCAAGGTGGGGAGTACGGCCAGGAGACCCTCATTCCCTCGGGCTGGGATCCAGCTCAGCCAAGCCTCTAGGTTTTAGGAACCCGAGGCTGGTCCAAGCAGCTGGGACAAGAGGACAAGGCAGCAGTTCAGGGGCATGTTCCTCCTTCATTGCGCAAAGAAGGAGTGTCCTCAAGGTCAGGCCTGGGACCAGCCTGGGGGAATGGGTAGACAGACTCTGGTTGGCGCAGGGTACTTGTCTCCTGGTGCCCTTACCTCCCTATTTTCCCTGCCTGTGTGTGTGTGCGCTCGAGTGCTATTTCTGGCACATTTATCTATCTCCATCTCTACCCTTTTCTCTCCCTTCGTTTCTTCTTCCCAACATGGTATACTGGAACAAACATGGGCTGTAACATCAGACAGGCCAGGATTCAAACTCTTCTACAACTGACTGGCTCTGTGACCTTGCACAAGTCACTTAGGCTCTCTGAACCTCAGTTTCTTCATCAGTAAAATATCTACCTCCTGGCCCTGCATAGGGATAAAGTAAGATAATGCAAATATAAGGCTAATCTGGTACATTGTCTGCCTCAGAAAAGAACCGTCCTTCTTATAAGTGGGGGAGCTGAGATTCACACCCAGACGTTTTCATTCTGAGTCCAGTGCCTGGACTTTTTAGGCCTGGCTCTGCCTCGGGTTGGCGAATTAGGAGAATGGAGGTTAGGAGCCCACAGGCAGCCAAAACAGTCATCCTCACGGCGGCTGTGTGGGGTCCAGTCCCTGCCACCTCCATGGCCCTGCAGAGCCATGTGTCTGGGCTGAGCCATGGCCTTCCTTTGGGGCCTGTGGGCCTGGGCCGATTTGCATGGGGGCTATAAATAGTCAGCACACCTTGCTTTTGTGCTGTTGTGTCACCCCGTCTTTTCCCCACCACTGTTCAGACACTCTGTGACGTAGGTGGACAGACTCTGACTCCCTTATACAGAGGCGGGCTGTGGCCCAGAGAGCCCAGGACCTGTCAGGCTCACACAGTGATGCAAGGATATGCCAGGGTCTGGGCAGTACAACTGGGGGCAGAGGACATGGCAGAACCTGGCTAGAGCCTGTGCCCTAGTTTTCGCCCTAGGAAGTTGGGGCTGGGTGATCTAACCCTAGGGTTACTGCCAGGTAGCCCCGTGGTAGCCCACAAAGACCAAGGGTCCCCTGTCCTCGTAGTACTGTGGCCTGGCTGTGCAGGTTTAGGGCTGGGGCCTGGGCCTACTGTGGTTGTGGTTTTCCCTCCAGTGTCTCTGACCGTGAGCAGCAGCTGCCCTGAGTGTGAGCTGAGAGTGCTGGCAGGCAGCCTGTGTGGCTGTCGGGGGAGGCGGTTCTAGGCTCTGCCTCAGCCTCCTGGGGCTTCTCTGACCCTCGGCTCCTCCATGCAGGCCATCAGGGTTGGCCCCCAAGGGGACGTGACTGGGAGGAGGAGGTGGCCAGCAGGTGTATGGAGCACCCAGTGCCCCAGGATGAGCTGACTGTGTTCCTGGAGGCTCAGTTTCCCTGTCTGAGAGGCAGGATCAGTAACCAGGACTGTCTTCTCAGGCTGTTGGGCAGGTGGACTGGATGGGGTGGGGGATCTTAGAGCACTTAGTAAACTGTGACGGGAGGTGCACAGGTGAGGGTGGGTATTGCAGTTAAGAGGGGTGGTTGTGATAAGAGGACCCCTCCCTGAGGCCTGTTGGGTTTATACTCACCCTCATCCTACACGGGTTCTGAGTTCTCGTCATCACGACAGGCCTGAGCCCTGGCCCCCTGCAGCACACTGGGTCCTTTATCTCTGTCCACCTGCCCCTCAGCCCTCGTCCTCTGAGCACTCAGCAGTCACTTCCTGCCTCAGCGGGGTCTCCGGGTTCTCCAGTTAAGAAGCATGAGGCTGAGCTGAGTCTGCTGAGATCAGGCCCTGGGCTCGCAGGCACAGACTTGTGACAAGTGTGTGCTGTGCAGAGGGTCTGCCGATGATCGTTCCAGACCCCAGGAAGCATTCACATGAGTGCTCAATGTCTTGGACCCCCAACCAGGCAAGGCAGCAGGAGGAGCAAGACATCTTATACCCTCACTCCTACACAGGCTCGAGGCCAGGCCCCTGCAGCTTGCTTTTCACTCCAACATTAACTGAGTGCCCACTATGTGCTACCCACTGCCATGGCCTTGCAGGCACATCCACCTCCACGGCAGCATAGAGTCACGCCCATGCAGGCCCACCGTGCCCACGTGCACCTTCACACACACCAACACACATATGCACACTCCAGCCTGGGAAGGAGCCAACCAGCAGCCCACAGCTGGCTCTCCCTCCCTGCCTGCCAAGAGGTCATGGGCAGCTGGCCTAGTACACAGCACTCATTGCCCACTTGCTGGTCTCCGGCTGATGGCTTTGGGGCCTGAGCTCAGGTGTGAACTTGCATCCCCACCCTCACTCCCACCGAGTAGGACCCAGGCCCCACCTGGTGCCTCCTCTCTGCTCTGGTTGCTGGCCTCAAGGATTGGCTGGGCCTGCTGGGCTGGGCTGCAGACTGAGGTTAGTGTTTGCCATGAGCTTGTCCAGGCTGGGAGCTTCCAGCAGACCCAGCCACCTTGTGCGGGAGCTGGAGGGAGCCCTCTCAGGGGCCGGGCAGCTGTCGCGTGTGTGCACACGTCGGGGGATGTGCACCTCAGTGTGCCCCTGAGTGCCGGCTTACGTTCGGGATGGAGCAAGGACATGTGCATGCACGCAAACACGAGTGAGCGTGAGTTCTCTCCACCATGGTTCCAGAGCGCACTCATGTGAGACCTAGGCTGGCAGCCAGCGTCCTTGTAGGTACCGTGTTTCCCCGAAAATAAGACAGGGTCTTATATTTATTTTTCCTCAAGAAGACACCCTAGGGCTTATTTTCAGGGGATGTGTTATTTTCCCCTCAAAGTGTCAGCTTTCAGCACGCACAGGATGGCCAGGACCTGACAGGGGGAGCCGACCTTGTTGGTGGGGCTGCCCGCACCTTTCCGGTCACCTCTGGGATAGTAGCTGTCACGATGGGGCAGATGAGAAGGGTTGCTCATCTTCTTTAGCACTCCACGACGAAATGCATGGGTTGTGCAGATACGCTGCGTAGCCACGCCCGTCACTAGGTCTATTGTCAGGGTAGGGCTTATATATAATTGCGCACATGCTTAGAAATCCTGCTAGGGCTTATTTTATGGGTAGGTCTTATTTTCGGGGAAACACGGTAGGTGCTTGCACACCTGAGTGTCATTCATGAATGGCAACCTGAGGAGTCCCTTGGGGTCACCTACTGGTGTGCCCCTTGTCTTGGGGAAGAGTGAGAATGGGGGAGTGTAGGAGCTGTCCTTTGTGAATGTGCAAAGTGGTTCCCCTCTCTGAAAAGTGGGGGTGTTCATCTTGGCTCTGCATGTCTGCCTGAGTAGTTATGAGCAGAAATCTCCAAACTAAAAAACCAAGAAAGGTTGCATGGGGCAGGGTGGAGGGAGGAGGGGTCACTGTCCCGCCCCCTTGGCGGGTGATGACTGGCACTGGGGTGCAGGAGCCCAGCACATACTGGGTACCTGGCCTGGGGTAGGTGTCCGGGGTAAGCTGTCCCAGCACTGGCTGGCTGTTACTGCCCAGTGGACGCAATGTCACATCGTCCAGTTTTACCAGGGATGCCACAAATCCAGACTTACATAAAACTTATCAAGTTTTAACTTTGGCAACTAGGACTAGTGCATTTTATGCACCGAGTGGGCCAAACCCAGTGGTGGGGGAGTCCTGGAGGAGTGGGTCCCTGAGCACCTCCTGTGGCTGTCCCCACTGGCTGCCTGGCCTCACCCCTCTTTGTGCACAACCCCGCTGCAGGCCCCGCCATGGCGCCATTCCTGCGCATTGCCTTCAACTCCTACGAGCTGGGCACCCTGCCGGCTGAGGACGAGGCGAACCAGCCCTTCTGCGCCGTGAAGATGAAGGAGGCGCTCAGCACAGGTGAGGCTGGAGGCTGGACCCCGGAGAGGGGCTGGGAATCTGGGCCTGGTGGGAGGCACTAGAGGTGCCTTGCCCTGTTCCCCGGAACCTCTGAAGGCTCCTTCTCTTCCTTGTCCTTGACTCTCTGCCCCACCCATCTGTGGACCCAGGAAAGCAGAGGTCACGGAGTCTCTAAAGGTCCTCAAACACTGGCCAAACGGAACCTTCCCTGGGGCTTGGGGTTTCCAGTGCCTCTTCCATAGGCTGTTTTACCCTACAATTTCCACATGTGCATCTGTGCCAGGCCCTGTGCTGAGCACTGAGAATGCTGTCATGCTCCAGGCCTGACCTGGCCCTGCCCCCATGGGGCTCACAGCCAGACACATGGCAAAGCAGTGAGTCCTGTGACGAGGAAGCCCAGAGAAGGCACCATCTGAGCCTGGGGTCATGGAGGACTTCCTGGAGGAGGCACATATCTCACACCATTCCCTCTTCTTCTGTAACCTAGTGAAGCCCTACTTGTCCCTCAGGTCTCAGCTGATCTGTCCCTTCCTCCAGGGAGCCTTCCTTGATCCTTAGGCTGGGTCAGGCCACTTGACCACAGACAGGTCTAGAACCAGCCTTGTCCTCAGTCTCGTCATAGCTGTGACTTAACAGGTTACTTGAGGAATTAGTTGGTTCATTCTCCACCCAGGAGGAGGGATCTGGGAGGATGGGCACTGGGTGTAACTTCTCTCTCAGCTGTGTTTCTCGCCTCTGACACTGTGGCTGGCTTGTGGGAGCTCTCAGCACGCGTTCACTGAGTGGATGCGTAAGGGAAGGTGACATTTAAGTGGACCTGGTGCAAGTGGGCCACAGGAAGAGGGAACGGCAGGAGCAAAGGCCTGGAGGTGGGACCTAGCAGGCCGCCCTAGACGCACGACAGGCAGTTCTGTGTTCTGGAAGACACTGGGGAGGCACAGCAAGCCCTCAGGGCGGGAGAGGCCCCATAGAGGCTCTCGGGGCTGAAGGCTACAGAGGTCCAGGGAGGGAGGGACAGAGGGGCCCTGGCCTGACCTTGCCTGTCTGGCCCTGCTGCAGAGCGCGGGAAGACACTGGTGCAGAAGAAGCCTACCATGTATCCCGAGTGGAAGTCCACATTCGATGCCCACATCTACGAGGGCCGAGTCATCCAGATAGTGCTGATGCGGGCAGCAGAGGAGCCGGTGTCTGAGGTGACCGTGGGTGTGTCGGTGCTGGCAGAGCGCTGCAAGAAGAACAATGGCAAGGCTGAGTTCTGGGTGAGGGGCGTGCGAGCCTCGGTCTGCGGGTGTGCATGCGTGCATGTGTGTGAGCGCGTGTGCAGGCTTGGCCAGCGAGCACAGATGGGGGCGCTGGGCCCTACACTGGCCACCAGGCCAGCTCTGCAGCTGATGCAGCCTGGGTTTGAACCTCGGATCTCTGAGCCTATTTTCACATCTGTAAAAGGAGGAGCCACTGGATCAGTTGTTCAGATGAAATGAGCAACCAGATCAGAGGGCTTATTGCAGAACCTGACACGGAGTAGGTACTAAAGAAAGCCATCTTCCCTACTGCAGCTACATTTTCCCTTTTAATTTTCAAAAGGCAGGATATGCACATTGTAAAACATTCTGAACTGTAGGGAAGGGTGTGTCCCTGCCCCAACACCAGGCCACCAGGTCCCCAGGCCCCCTTCTCAGAGGCACCCATTGTTCTGATTCTTTCTGGAATCTTCGCAGATATTCCAGGCCTAGGCAGGCACTGGAGGACAACAGTGTGATGTTTAACAGGAGGGAAGTGGGAGAGGGAGGAGGCCAGTGATCCCACCCACTCACCTGCTGAAATGGAGACTCTCCACATGCCCATGTCCACCTGGCGGTGTGTTCTCGGTGGCCACAGGACCCCAGCATTGGCCCAACTCCCCTGGGGTTACCTGTGGGGCGTAACCAAGATGTCTCCACCAGAAAGACCCTGTGACCACTGGAGGCTCTGGTCTGCTTCCAGCGAAGGGTGACGGGGCCAGGGCTGCACCAACCTTCTGGAAGTCAGGCAGGGACACAGGGGCCCCCGGCTGGACTATCTGTCTCTGCACTCCCCGAAGGGAGGATGTCAGTCACCAGGTCTGGGGCCTGGGGGAGGCGAAGGAGTAGAGGCTGGGATCCTGCCCTTACGGCTGTCCCGACTGTATGAGGAGCCCCCGACAGAGAAGCAGCACAGGAGCGTTAGGATAAGTGTGTCTGTCTCTGCCTGTGCACTCGGGGTAGGTCCCCCCATTCTAAGATCCTTGCCAAAGGGGCAGCGGGGGTGGGGGTGGGGAGTTTCCTGTCCTACTTTGTTTCCAGGGCCCTGTGGCTGGGCTGGGTGTGGGCTGGATCCTTTCACTTCCCCAAATGTAATAATACCCATGGGTGCAGGGTGGGGGGGGCGGGGCCCAGGGGCGGGGCCCTGCCCACACTGGGCAGGCACGGGTCTGGCTAGGCTTGGTGGGGCTCCCTTGGCCTGGGGGACCAACCATGGGGCGGGTTCTGAGTCTGGCCTGGCCCAGGCCCGCCCTCACTGACCTTATCGTCCCCCCCACCATGGCCCCCAACAGCTGGACCTGCAGCCTCAGGCCAAGGTGTTGATGTCTGTGCAGTATTTCCTGGAGGACGTGGGTAAGACTGCCCCACCTGGGCTGGGGCTGGAGGGCTCACCTGCCAGGTTCAGGGGCCAGAGCCCACACCGAGGTTTAGGGAAGCAGCCCCCTTCAGCAATCTGACCAGGGCCACCCTGGGAGGGGCTGCAGGGGTGCAGCCCCTCCCAGACACCGGAGCTGACTTCTCCACTCCATGGCCCCCAGATTGCAAACAGTCTATGCGTAGTGAAGACGAGGCCAAGTTCCCAACAATGAACCGCCGCGGAGCCATCAAACAAGCCAAAATCCACTACATCAAGAACCACGAGTTTATCGCCACCTTCTTTAGGCAGCCCACCTTCTGTTCTGTGTGCAAAGAATTTGTCTGGTGAGGGCTGGCTTTGTCTGCCGGTGGTGGTACAGGGAAGGGAGGGTTCCCCGCCCCGGGCGCCCCCTCATGCACCCCGCCTGGGATTTGCCTTTCAGGGGTCTCAACAAGCAAGGCTACAAATGCAGGCGTAAGTGTCTCCACGGCCCCAGCGTGTGTACATGTGTGTGCCTGTGGGCGCACTGCATCCACGGGGAAGCCTGTGTCTCCGGGTTGGGACAGCCCTGGGATGGCTGGACAAGGGCTCCGTGCACTTGAGTGTGTGCATGTCAGAGTCTGCATGTGCAGCAGTGTGTTCGGGGAGCATGAAATTGGTAGCCTGAAGTGGGCCACGGGAGGGTTATTTACACAGAAACCAGCCAAGGCTGCACATCAGGACTCTTTCTGGGAGAGGCGGCTGTGGGACCTCTGCTAGCACCCTCTGGCTGCGCGTGCTGTGTGTGGCCGGGGGTGTCTCTTGGCACACGTATGGGAGCACGCCTTTCTCCGTGATGTGCATGCAGGAGGCACTGTGGGCTGGCGCTGTGAGCGCGGCCTCGGGAGCCAGGCTGCCTGGGTTTCAGTCCCAGCTCTGCCACCTGCTAGCTGCAGGGCCTTCAGCAAAGTTATTTAACCTCTCTGTTCCTTGGTTTCCTCATCCATAAACTAAGAGTAGGGTCATTGTGAAGATCAAATGGGATAAAATACGTAAAGCTGTATTTTAAGTGCCTGTCAAGTGTAAGCATTCAATGTGACAGCATTCTGTTGTCATTGCCACACATGCCTGCTATGTGTGTAGATGTCTTTGTGTTGGGGTGTGTCCGTGTGCACGTGTGAGAGAGCTTAGATGTCTGGTGGCCAGGGACACGGGTGAGGGAGGGAGAGGGTCTCCCACCCTCAGTTCTCTCACCGCAGTGCCCTGCCCCACGGCCCCTCACTTCTGCCCGCTCTCCCTGCCCACTTGGACCCCTTGGGCCTTCCCTAGTCTCTGAGACCCTGCGGATTGGCCTGTGCTTCCTGCCCTGTCCTCTCCGGGGCCCTCCTTTGAGGCTTGATCAGAGGAGAGAAAAATCAAGTGCTGGGCCCAAGGCCTCTGTGGGGTGAGGGTGTGGGCGGTCGGGGAGAACGGTGGCTTTGTGTGGAGGGCTGGGCTAGGCCAGCGGGCGCCAGCTCACAGCCCTGCCCCTCCCGGTGCCTTCCATCCCCCTCCCGGGCCTGCGCCTCTTCTAGAATGCAACGCTGCCATCCACAAGAAATGCATCGACAAGATCATCGGCCGGTGCACGGGCACCGCGGCTGACAGCCGGGACACCATAGTGAGGCTGGGCCTAGGGCAGGGGGCTTGGCCAGGTGGGAGGGGTTCTACTTCTCCCCACACCTCCCCTGGGGGTTCACCCCATCTCCATTTTTCTCAGCCCTCCCTTGCCTCTCCTGTGGAGCCCACTTGGGATCTTGCTGTGCCTGGGGTTGGGGGAGAGCTAAGGGTTGAGGAAGGGAGCTGGCATGTGACCCTTAACCTGTGGTACCCCACCCCCAGTTCCAGAAAGAACGCTTCAAAATCGACATGCCGCACCGGTTCAAGGTCCACAACTACATGAGCCCCACCTTCTGTGACCACTGTGGCAGCCTGCTCTGGGGACTGGTGAAGCAGGGACAAAAGTGTGAAGGTGTGTGCACCTGGCTGCTGGGCCGGGCGAGGCCACCCCTGCCCACGGACTCCAGCTGCTGCCTCCTGCTGCCCTCGCCCACCCGCCGTACTAGAGACAAGACAGGGCCTTGAGCTCAAAGGAAACTCATTGGTGACTTGGTGTGGGCAGGGCCTTGGTGGCCCCTCCCCACTGGCCTTACTGGCTCTGCCATTTACCTGCTGTGTGGCCAGGCAGGTGGCTCCACCCCTCTGAGCTGTGTCTTCCAGCATAAGATGCAGGGAGAAGTGGGACCTGGAGAGACACCCTGTGGGGCAAGTGGGCAGAGGTGCTCACGCCAGGCCTGCGGCACACCAACAGGCGCCCAGCCATGTTCCTCTCCAGCCGCCCCTGGCTTCATCTAGGGACAAGAGACAAGAGACACCCAAGGGAAAGCAGCCTGTCTAAGTTGTCTCAGACATTCTTTGAAGGGTTTAGGTCCCATATCTTTTCCTTTTTTTTCTTTAAATCATGAAAGATCGGAAGTGCTCATGATGGCTTCAGATCCATTTTTTCTGGATGGATCCATTTCTTTTTAAAGACAGGAAACCCAGCAGACCCCCTCAAAGCCCTCCTTTCCCTTGCTGTCCTGCCCTTCCCTCCACCTGCCCCTTCCCCTGGCCGAGCCCTGAGGCTGACAGCCCCTGTCCTACCTCATCCCAGACTGCGGCATGAACGTGCACCACAAATGCCAGGAGAAGGTGGCCAACCTCTGTGGCATCAACCAGAAGCTCTTGGCAGAGGCCTTGAACCAAGTCAGCCAGGTGAGCAGGCATCATGAGGGCCTGGACACAGCAGTGGGGTCAGGGAACAATGAGGTCAGGGTTTAGCCACCTCTGGGGACCCACTGAGGGGTTTTAGAGCCAGGACCGCATTTCTGGAGGATCCAATTCAAGAATTTAAGCAGCAGAGGGAGGTGGGCTTGTTCTCATGAGAAATTAGTTATTCAAGCAGTTCTTCATTTGAGTGTGACCCTGGGGACCGCAGGATTGGGTGTTGGAATGCCCTGAACTAAGACTGTGCGGTGTGGGTGTTTGGGTGTGGGCAGGGCTTGAGGGATGCCATAAACCTTTAAGCTAAAATTCTCGAATCAATCAGAAATGAAATTAACACAAATAAATTCTATTGAATGGGTGATTGGGAAGGCAGGGTTCAATCTGCACAATTTCTGTTTGTGATCAGTGCTTTCCAGACCACAAGCCTTCTCTGCTCTGTGCGGGCAGAGTGTGCGTGTGTGTGCACTTGGGCTCACTGCCTGGGGGCTGGGCTGGGGCCTGCTGGGCCCCATCGGTATTGAGGGTGGGATTATGGCTGGGGCTCTTGTCTCTGGGCTGGGAATTCTGACCATGGAATCTGTCTGGCTCCCACCTCTGCCCCTCAACAGAGAGCCTCCCGGAAATCAGACTCAGCGCCTCCCGAGCCTGTTGGCATATACCAGGGTTTCGAGAAGAAGACAGGAGTCTCTGGTGATGATTCTCCAGGTGAAGCTGAGCCCATTTCCACCATTGCCACCACTCAAGTGCCTGTTCCTGACCAGGTCACAGAGTGGGTCCAGTCCTCCCTCCCGCTGTCAAGGAAGGAGGAACCACCCATGGGTAGCAAGCCTCTTCTTCTCCTCTCCTCTCACCCCAACCAGTCCTGGGCCTCAGGGGAGGGGAGTTGTGCTACTGAGACCCAAGTCTGAGGTGCCATCTCTCGGGCAGACAACAGCGGGACCTACGGCAAGATCTGGGAAGGCAGCAACAAGTGCAAGATCGATAACTTCACCTTCCACAAGGTCCTGGGCAAAGGCAGCTTTGGGAAGGTGAGGGGCTGTGAGGCCCCGGGGCCGCCTGAGGGACCAGGCTCCGGAGCCTGGGGGCACCTGCGTCCCTCTGTGCCCTGGCTGGGCGGCAGAGGCTGGGGTCTGTGGGCGGGGCTGGGGCCTTTGCCCCGTCCTCCCCAGCTCAGCATCCCCGCCTGCCCGTCAGGTGCTGCTCGCAGAGCTGAAGAGCAACGGGCAGTACTTCGCCATCAAGACCCTGAAGAAGGACGTGGTCCTCATCGACGACGACGTGGAGTGCACCATGGTGGAGAAGCGAGTTCTGGCGCTTGCCGTGGAGAACCCCTTTCTCACCCACCTCATCTGCACCTTCCAGACCAAGGTGCCGCGGTCTCCTGCTGTCACTGCCACATAGCACAGCCATGTGCCACAGCCCCGATGCGGAGGCTGTGTCTCCCCTCAGAACCCTGGGACGGGCCGTGTGTCCTCTTCAGGCCTCCCAAGGCAGGGCCTCCTCTTCCCCAGACTACCTAAGGCAGGACCATGTCCCGCCCACCCATGGCGCCCAGGGCAGAGTTGTCCCCTCAGCCAGGGCCCGACCCCCTGCTTCGTGTTGGGGCTTAGCCCAGGGACCCCAGGGAGGGACCCTGCTGCCTGTCCCTCTGCTCCTGCTCACCATCCTGCCACCCCAGGACCACCTGTTCTTCGTGATGGAGTTCCTCAACGGGGGGGACCTCATGTACCACATTCAAGACAAAGGCCGCTTCGAGCTCTACCGTGCCACGTACGTGAGTCCCGGTGTGGGGGAAGGGACAGTGGCTCAGAGCCAGTCTGTCCTCCACTTCTCCTCCGATCTCCCTGAAGCAGCCAGCTTGGGCTAGAGCTGGGGTCGGGGAGATTTGGCAGGAAGCCATGGGTGGTAAGTGAGCTCCGGCTGAGGGTATGGCACCAGCACTCCAGGTCCTGTCTCTGCCTTGGGCCTCAGCCAGAGCAGCCTTGCAGACGGTGCTCTGATGTGTGGCCCCCAGACTTGCATTGTGATGCTGCTCCCCATTTGCAAGCCCTCCCCAAACTAACGTGTGTGTGTGTGTGTGTGTGTGTGTGTGTGTGTGTGTGTGTGATGTACACATGTGCGTGTCTGGTGAATGCGTACACTCTTAGGACAGAGGACTGGCTATTGGGGCTGTCCCGCCCGGCCTGCCATCCCCGCTTGCTTGTTCCAAGATGTGCTTGGTTGGGCCCAGGTTGTCCAGGGAGTTATTTGCAGCATTTCCTGCCCCTGGGGCTGGGGGTGAGGGCCCGACGAGAAGCAGAGGCTAGTCTCCAGAAATCCCAGGACACTGTGTCTCTCTCTCCCAGGTTTTACGCAGCTGAGATAATCTGTGGACTGCAGTTTCTACACAGCAAGGGGATCATTTACAGGTGCAGGGGTCAGGGTGGCAGGGGGTTCTGGAGTGGGGAGGCTCCAACCAACCCCATTATATCCTTTGAAATGCTGTGAGTGGGGCCCGGTCTGTCTTCAGCTTCACCTCTGCTTAGAGTCAGTCTTTAGCTGGGTGTTGGCCCAAACCTCCTATTCTGGTGCTAGAAGTTTTTGTGGCCCCTCAGCTGAGGCTGACATAGCTCTGGGACAAGGGACTTGCTGCCTATGCTGGACGCAATCAGCAGAGAGGGCAGTGCCGACCGGGGCAGCGCCTCCCTTCCTTGGAGCCGTCAGTCTCGCTCAGAAGCCCCATCGGGACAGTCTAGCTTCCACCAGAAAAGACGGCTTCCACAGATTCTCGTCCTACAAATTATGGCCCCATGCTATGGTGGAATACTATATAGTCATCCAAAAGGCTGAGGCCATGCTGTGTACTGAGGTGGGATGATGCCAAGATATGTTGTCAAGTGGAAAACCAACCTTCAGGAGAGTGTGTATCGAATATCAGCATTCAGGTTTTAAAGGTGGAGGTGAGATGCACATTGCAATCTGCTAGTCCATGCTCAGTCACTCGAAGGAGAGCCTGGCAGATGGGCTTTGCACTGTTTGCCCATTTCTCATACTTGTTCCCATGTGAACAAATTATCTACTCAAATGACTAATTACATGAATATAGACATTATCCCTGCCCTGTGGAGTCAGACAGACCTGAGCCCAGGGCCACTTCTGCTGCCGGCCAGCTAGAGGACCCTGAGCAAGTGAATTGACCTCTCCAAGCCACATTTAGGTTTCAGGGAGGAGGACAGTGTGTGCCCAGCATTTAGCACACAGTAGGTGGCTTGCAGGAAGCACATTTCTAGCACCTCTTTCTCCTTCTGTTGCCCTTTCCCTTCCTCATTCCCTTGTTCCCTGGGGGAGAGTCCTGGACTTACAGGCTGAAAATGAGGACATGGGGGACAGGGCTGGGGAGGAAAAGAATTGGTTCCTGGTGACCACTTCTCCTGTTCTCTCTTCTTAGGGACCTCAAACTGGACAATGTACTACTGGACCGGGATGGCCACATCAAGATTGCCGACTTTGGGATGTGCAAAGAGAACGTATTTGGGGCGAACCTGGCCAGCACCTTCTGCGGCACCCCTGACTACATCGCCCCCGAGGTGAGCAGACACCGTCTCGGCCTCACAGTCAGACCTTGCCTCGATAGGGTGTGGCAGGGAAGGCTTCCCGGGGCAGTGACGTCTGAGCCAACGCCCAGAGGATGAGGAGGGCTGGCTGGGACTGGTGTTCAGGGGTCCCTCTCAGCTCCGGCACCCCAGCTCCTGCTGACCTGCTGCTCCGACCCCAGATCTTGCAGGGCCTGAGGTACTCATTCTCTGTGGACTGGTGGTCCTTCGGGGTCCTTCTCTATGAAATGCTCATTGGTCAGTCCCCCTTCCATGGTGATGATGAGGACGAACTCTTCGAGTCCATCCGTGTGGACACGCCGCACTATCCCCGTTGGATTACCAAGGAGTCCAAAGACATCCTGGAGAAGGTGGGGGCCTGGGGCTGGGCGGGCGGGCGGGGCGGGGCCGGGGTTGGCAGACACTCGCCTGTGGGCATGCGACAGCTTCCTGTCTCTTCGAAGCACAGCCTCACTGATGCTCCAGGCCTAACACGTTGGGGGCATTGGGGGTAGTGTTCCCAGGAACTCCTGTCTGCGTCCAATTCATGGAATCCGCCTGATGTGGTGACTCAGGGCTCAGGGTCAGGAGACAGACAGACCTGAAGCCAAACCCTGGCTCTGCCCACCAGGGACTATCTGGTGACCCTAGGCAGGTCACTAACCGTCTCTCAGTTTCTCCTGGGTTTGTCTCCTTATCTACAAAATGGGGTTATGAGAGAACCAGCCTCACGGAGTTGTTGGGAAGAAAGAACAAAAGAATTGTGCTCACTTCTGTGCCAGGCAGATAGTAAACACTCCACGAATGGGCCCTGGCTTTACTCACAAGTCCCACCAGCCGAGTCCTGGTGTCCCGGCCTAGGCCTGTCATTTGGGCAGCCCGGGAGCATGGTAGGTCAGAGAGGCCTCCTCGGCTGCGTCCCCGTGGCAGCGGGGTGGGCCTGCCGCGCACCCTGGGCCTGCTGGGGATTTGCTGAGGCTCCAGTTTCCCACGGTCCACAGCTCTAACCAGGGTCCCTGTTGGGTTGCAGCTATTTGAAAGAGACCCAAGTAGGAGGCTGGGAGTGACAGGAAACATCAAAATCCACCCCTTCTTCAAGACCATCAACTGGACTTTGCTAGGAAAGCGGAGGATAGAGCCGCCCTTCAGGCCCAAAGTGGTATGTGGTCCCCACCCTGCGCTGCCTTCCAGGCCGGTTGTTGTCCCCCCGGTTGTTGTCCCCCCGCCACGTCACTCACACACTTTCCTTGTCTCCCTTCTTCCCTGAGCTCCCCCAGCATGGTCAGTTGCCGCCTCTGCCCTTGCATTCTCATCCTCTCCGTCCTACCCAGCCACTCAACAAACACTGGGAGCCGTGCATCCAGCCACCTGAACATGTGTTCTCTCGCACGCCCTGTGTGCAGAGGACTGTGTTTTGGGAATCAGAGTTCCGATTTCACTCCCGTCCATCTGTCCCGCCCATTTCCCGGTAAATCCTGGGAATGCCGAGTTCCTGTTGGGTGCAGAGCATTGTGCTAGGCTGCAGGCCAAGTGGGAGACCAGTCCCAGAGCTGGAGGAGCCCCCAGCTAGTCGGAGAGATCAGAAACTTGCACACTGATGACAATTTATGGCACAACAGTATAAGAGATGTCACAAGCCACATATGACCAGTTGCTATTGGGCGGGTTTGCGAGCAGAAGCCCACATGCAAAGAACGAGGTGGGTCTGAGAGCCTCCTTGGCAGAAGTGGGAGTTGCACAGGGCCAGGGAGCACAGGGCAGCTGGAGAGAGTGCAGGAGGGACGGTTTGCACAGAGGCCCAGACTCTACAGGGGCCACCAAGCCACCAGCATGAGAGCAGAGGCAGGTTGGGGCCACTAAGAAGTTGGGACTCTGTGACCTTAGTTCTTCCCTCCCAGTCTCTTTCTCTCCTTTGCTTCCCCTACTCTGTTAGGACACGCTGTTCCCCTGGGGCAGCATGTGCCATGTCCCACATTTGTGCTTTGAGGCTACAGAATACATCCCCCATACCAGAGATCTCAAACCCAGACGCCTCCTGGGCTGGGCATGTAATTAACAGGCTAGGTCAGCTGTAAGGACAACACACAGCCTGTGTTCAGTTTCTGGCTTTGATAGAAGGAGAGAGAGATTCCTTTCCCTACACTAAAAAACACAAGGGAGATGCGATGACCAGCGTCGGTGGGAATGGGGGGCCAATGGCAAGCTGTCCAGGGGGCTCTTAGCACCAAGAGTAGCCATGCCAGCAAGTGGGCCCAGTGCTGCTCTAATTGCCAGTTTTCAAAAGAAGCCAGAAATCTAGATTTTATATCATATTGCCTGATTTTAAAATATTGGCTCAAATTGCATTAAAACCCAGTGCACCCATCCTGAGCAAGAGCGAGACCCTGTCTCTACTAAAAATAGAAAAAAATTATCTGGACAACTAAAAATATATAGAAAAAGTTAGCCGGGCATGACGGCCCATGCCTGTAGTCCCAGCTACTCAGGAGGCTGAGGCAGAGGATCGCTTGAGCCCAGGAGTTTGAGGTTGCTGTGAGCTAGGCTGACACCACTGCACTCTAACCCAGGCAACAGAATGAGACTTTGTCTCAAAACAAAAAACCAGTGCAAAGGCCGAGCTCAGTGGCTCATGCCTGTGTTCCTGGCACTCTGGGAGGCCGAGCTGGGAGGATCACTTAAGCTCAGGAGTTCAAGACCAGCCTGAGCAAGAGTGAGACCCTGCCTCTACTGGAAATATATAAAAAAAAATTAGCCGGGCATGGTGGCGCATGCCTGTAGTCCCAGCTACTTGGGAGGCTGAGGCAGGAGGATCACTTGAGCCCAGGAGTTTGAGGTTGCTGTGAGCTAGGCTGCTGCCACTGCACTTTAGCCAGGGGCAACAGAGCGAGACTCTGTCTCAAAACAAAAAAACCCAGTGCAAGCTAAAATGATTGTACCTGTAGCTCAGTTTGGCCTGAGGGCCACCACCTTGAGGCCCTTCTCTGTTAGCATCTCATCATATCCTCAGGAGCAGGGAATCAGCAAACTTTCTTTAGACAGCCTGATGGTAAATATTTTGAGCTTTACAGGCCAGATGGTCTCAAAGCAGCCATAGACAATACATGGACAAAGGGCATGATTGTATACGAATAAAACTTTATTTATGGACACTGAAATTCAAATTTCACTCACTTATCATGTCATAAAATATTCTTCTTCTTTTGATTTTTTCCAACCAATTAATAAAATGGAGGCCATTCTTAGCTTGCAGGCCCCACAAAAACAGGCAGCAGGTTAGATTTGGCCCAGAGGCTGTGGTTTGCTGGCCCCTGCTCAGGAGGTGCCACCTGTCCTTGCCCAGGCCCAGAGCTCCCTGCTTCCTTTCCTCCTCCTTTCCTGTGGGGAAACAGCATCCATCTTCCAGTGTGGGTCCTCTCAGCCTCCGGGAGAGGCTCCCTTTCCTGTTCTGCGTAGGGACAGCTCTGGCCTGGCCCAGCCTAGCAGGGATTCCAGCCCTGGAGGTGGGGCCCGAAGCAACTGGAAGGCAGCCCCAGGGAACTGGGAGCCTTTGGAGGGCCACTCCAAAGTGGTCCCGCTCACCCAGCCCTGCCCTCTGCTCGCAGAAGTCCATGGGAGACTACAGCAACTTCGACCAGGAGTTCCTGACTGAGAAGCCTCTCCTTTCCTACAGCGACAAGAACCTCATCGACTCCATGGACCAGTCTGCATTTCAAGGCTTCTCCTTCGTGAACCCCACATTCGAGCACCTCGTGGAAGGCTGAGGTTCCCAGACATGGCCCCCAGCCCACCTGAGGCAGAGCAGGCTGGGCTGCACCCTCCGTCTGCACGCGCCACTCCCCACGATAAGCAGCATCTGTGTGGCCTTGTCCGCTGCTGCCCCACCCCCGCCCCCGCCCCCAGAGGGGCCTCGGCTCCCGTCTGGCTGGGCTCTTATGGTACTTCCTCTGTGAACTCTGTGTGAATTTGCTTTTCCTCTGCCCTCAGAGGGAAATTGTAAATCCTGTGTTTCATTACTTGAATGTAGTTATCTATTGGAAACATATATTATATATATATACACACACATATATATAATAGGCTGTATATATTGCTCAGTAGAGAAAATGTTGGGGACTGGTGACGTGTTGATCTTTTTCAAAAAATATATATAAATATGTGAAAACAAAAAAAGGAGCACGGTCTGTTTGAACCACTAGGTTCTTTTATTTGTGTGTCAATAAACACCGAATGGCACCAGCCTGGCTGCTGGGACATGTTTGTCCCAGGAAGCTGGTGGTGGCAGCTCCCACGAGGCAGCTCTGGCCCGGAAGCTAACTGAGCTGGGCCTTCATGCAAATGTGTTTGTATTTATGGGTTTCCTCTGGGCCCGGAGCAGAAGGCTTTTCTGGGTGCTACAGGGAGCCCAGGAGTCTCTGTGCGGTCGGTTGCGGGACCAGCTGCAGTCCGTCTGGAAGGTGAGGGGCCAGGCTGGAAGTGCAGACAAGTAGAAGACACGAGCAGAGGCTTAGAGGCTGGCCCTAGACCAGGGAGAAGGAGGAGGAGGAGGAGGAGGAGGAGAAGGAGTAAGGAAATACAGCTCAGGCTTTGGACATATCTTGATTTAAACCCCAGAGTAGCTAAAAGATGTGGGTAGGTCACTTAATCATTGTAAGCCTCAGTTTCCTCATCTGTAACATGGGGACAAGGCAAGGAGATGATAGATGGAACTCCATATCACATTACTGTTTATCCCTGTTTTTGCCACAGAGGAGTCTGTATCCAGGATCTAGAATCTTTTCTCAGGAGCCCTTGCCTGCCTTGGGAAGCGGGGCGGGCAGGGTGGGGAGGAAGGGGAAATGCTGAGAGACTGGGCAAGGCTGGCGGGCATGCTCCAGTGTGCCGCGCACAGGTGAGGAAACTGCCTCCAAGAGGCAGCTGGTGTCCCCTCGAGTGAGTGTAGCTGGGGACAGTGCTGGGGCAGCCACCCTGCTCTGCTGGACACCCTCCCCACAACCTCGGTGTCTCCTGCCCTCCTGGCTCTTCATTTCCTCCCCTCCGCCTCTCCCCTACCTCTCGTTTGTGTTCTCGCCTTGCCGTCTGGGCCACAGGTCTCAGGCAGGGCCCACTCTCCGGCCCTCTGCTCCAGCCCCTGCCCTTTGTCCCTGGAGCTGGGCGAGGCACTCCTCGCACGTGATTGGCTGGCCCTGGCGCCGAGCAGCTGACTTCCAGCAAGTTCATTTTTCCCGGCTGAAGTACAAGTTTCCACGACTGGAGAGGGCCGATGGTGCGGGGCTGGAGCTGGCTGGGGAGGGGGCTGAAGGGACGGGCTGAGCTCTTTCCAGAGAGCAAATGTTGCCCTCTCCGCCCTTCATCCTTGCAGGAAACTCTCCTCCTGAATCCCTGCTTTGTGCCGGGCCAGTCTGGGCACCAGGACTGCAGGGGACGCCTCAGAAGTGGTGTTCATCCCCTCGGGCTCCCCGCCAGGCGGGGGAGACAGGCAGCGTGGCAGGGCTGTGCTGAGGGACACTGGGGCTGCAGGAGCCCAGAGGTGGCGCCTGGGGTCCCCCTGACCTCTGCCACAACACACACGTACCCCAAAAGAAGCCCCCATGGGGCCATCCAAAGGGAGGTTAAAAGGAAAACGTAGTTGGTGTTTGAATTCAGAGCCTCCCACAGCCCTGAAGCTGCGAAGCAAGGCCTTGCACTGGAGCCAGTTTCCTCCAGTGTGGACCAGGGAGTTAGAGGCAGTGGAGGTTGGTGGGAAGAACATGGTGCCGGATCGGGAGCCTGGCTTTGAATTCCACTTTGCCACCCACACACCGTGTAACCTCAATAAGTTCTTTCATCTGCCTCAATTCCCTCATCTATAAAATGGGACCATTAATCCCTGCTGCCTCACAGGAACCCTGGCTCTGGGCGCCCCTTGTGGAACTGATGCTGATACCCAGTGGTGCCAGGCAGGGCCCAGGAAAGGGCAGGGGCTGAGCCTGTGGGGCTCAGCAGCCTGGGACAGGAAGCAGCTGCTGGGGACACTGCCAAACCGCCTGGGAGGCTGTGCAGCTCCAACCCTGTTTCCAGCCTCTGGGTGGGCGCCAGGCCTGACCCGGCAGCCTCAGGAAATGCCTCTCGTGGCTGGGCCCTGAGCCACACTTTCGCTGGGGCCTGGGGGCCCCGAAGCAGACGTTGCCCCTACCTGCCAAGTAGGTGTGTGAGCAGCACCAGCTTAGCTCCACTGCAGGCAAGGGCAAAACGGAGCAACGTGCCCCATGCGGTGCTAGGCAGAGGAACACGGCACTGGAGGGCCGGCCGGGACAGGAGCATGGGCTCTCCTGCCAGACAGTCCTGGGTTCAAATTCTGCATGTCCCTGGTTGTGTGACCTTGGGAGGTTCTTTGCCTCCCAGAGCCCCAGTTTCCTCTACTATAAAATGAAGGTATCTAGGACCAAGATGAAGTGACCTTGCAAAAAAAAGAAAAGAAAAAATAAAGACTATAAAATTAAAAATAAATGAAGGTGGGCTGGGCACGGTGGCTCAAGCCTGTAATCCTAGCTCTCTGGGAGGCCGAGGTGGGCGGATCGTTTGAGCTCAGGAGTTCGAGACCAGCCTGAGCAAGAGCGAGACCACATCTCTACTATAAATAGAAAGAAATTAATTGGCCAACTAAAAAATATATATAGAAAAAATTAGCCGGGCATGGTGGCGCATGCCTGTAGTCCCAGCTACTTGGGAGGCTGAGGCAGCAGGATTGCTTGAGCCCAGGAGTTTGAGGTTGCTGTGAGCTAGGCTGACGCCACGGCACTCACTCTAGCCTGGGCAATAAAGTGAGACTCTGTCTCAAAAAATAAATAAATAAATGAAGGTGACACTGATGATGTCTGTGATGCAGGGCGTGAGCTCAGCACACGGTAAGCAGTGGCCATAGTGACTCCACCCTGCCCGCCGCACACTGGACTCCCCAGGCCTTGGACTGGGCGGCAAGCGGGCAACTAAAACGCACCCATCCCATGACCTGGCAGTCAGTCCCCTCTCAGGTGGAGCTACCCAGGAGCCTCACCCACATGGCCCAGGAGGCTTGCCCAAGATGCCCGCCACTGCATGGCTTCACCAGAAGACCTGGAAGCAAGCCGAAGGCTGAGCAGTTGGGGAGCTGGTTAAATACTTTCCTGGCCTGGAGATGGTACACCAAAAGCAGCAATTTAGAGAACCAAAGATTCAGCATGATTCCGCCCTGTGGTTCCACATGCCCGCTTGTGAGGGGACCCCAGGTCTGGGGGACAGGGCAGGGCCACAGGAAGGAAGGATGAATGAGTGAATGAATGGATAGATGGACTGCCCAGACTATAGGTCCCTTTCAGGCAATGGCTCTCAAATTCAGTGTGCAGCACATACCGACGCAAGACATATATCCCCTGGGTCAAGTTCTAACTGGCAGGTCTCAGGCTTGGCTGTCGCTGGAAGCTGGTGCCCAGGCTGCCCTGGTCTAATTACATGGTGAGCTCTGGAGGGGCCCAGGCAGCAGTATTTTGAAAGTGCCTCTGTGGTACAAAGTGCACCAGCACCAGTTGGGTGAGGTCGGGAATCAGCATTCTGCCCGGTCCTCCTGCTGAAGCCAGGAAACGCTGCTCCAAACAGGCCACCCCCTGGAAGGCGAAGTCACCTGCCCATACACCCCCGCCCGCAGGCAGGGAAGGAGCCCTGGCCTCCCCGGCCCTTCCTGTGAGCGAACATGGGCGGAAGGCTGGTGGGCCCAGGAGGCACAGCGGGAGGCCGCGCCGGGCTGGGCTACAGCGCCCTCTGGAGGCCGCCAGGGTCGCGGGCGCTGCGGAGGGCGCAGACCCAGGAGGGAGGGCCCGTGGGAGGGAGTGCAGGCTTTGTGCCAGGGTCTATGCAGGGTTTTTCACCCACCTCGTGTCGCTAGTCCCGGGGAATTATTTCAGCAAGGAGATGCTGGAGGACCATTTTGCTTAGACTCAGAGACTCAGAGTTTATCCAGCTAGACAGGCTGCCTAGCATTTTTTTAAGTTTCAATCCAGCTGTGTTTTCTGGCATCCATCCCAACATTACAGCCATATTTCCCCCATGTATTCCTTATTAAGGCCTGGATAACCGATACTAGCTGGGAGGTCCCTGTTTCAATAGGTTCTAGTAACAGGAACCGAGGGGCACCCAGCATTTGCAGCAGCGGGGGGCGGGGGGAATAGGGCTCCAGGACTCCCCACTGCTGCCTCGGCCCCACTCCCCAGGCTGCGGGTTTGCACATCTGCAGCTCACCGTGCACCTGCCTCCTCACTCCCTCCAAGCTGCACGGGACCTCTGGCTCCCTCCTGTGCCTGGCTGTGCCCAGCAGGTGCCCTCAGGCCACTCTCCTGTGTGAGGCTACATGCTGGTGAGCTGTGTTTGGTTTCCTCGAGGTCTTGACCACCTTCCAGGTGCTTTTTTATCTCCTTGGGGTGGGGCAGGGGAGATGCACACAACTGAAAACCTGGGAGCTGGTAGCAGAGAAGGGGAGGGGGACAAAGAAGGCCCCCAAAGGTGGGAACCAGGCCCAAGTAAGCACCACCCAGATCAGGCCAGACCGTGAGGTTTGGGCCATCCCCGGGTCTGGTCATCTGCTAGAATCAGCGGGTGACAGCTATAGCCCCCATGATTTTAATCTTCAGAACTCTAATGCCCATCCCTGAATTTGGATTCTTAAGTGGGCCTTAGAAGAACCCCACTTTCTTCTCTTTCACTGCTGAGAAATACATACTCTGAGGCCCTGACATTTGCTGCTCCCCACACGTTAAGTACATACAAAGCCCAGAGCCTTCTGGGAAGGCGCTTTTCCTTTTTCTTCTTAGGAGAGGCGAGTTTAGCCAACTACTGATTTCACCTGGGATGATGGATGCACAAGCTGTGGGCGGGGCAGGCAGTGCTGGGCTCTGCTCCCAAATGCATATGTTCCTTCATGGAACAGGCGCCTACTGTTTGCAGGAGTTCGACAGGCATCACTTGGGAGCACCATCAGCAGGCATGACCGTGCCTGGCACTCGCTGTGTGTGGCCGGAATGCTGACAGCAGTGGCACTCTGGGGAAAGCATGTGCTTGTGCTTTCCCTGCCTCGTCACCTGCAAGTGCTCCTCACAACAGCCCCCTGAGACTGTTAGTCGCCCCATTTTGCCTGTGAGCAAACCAAGGCTCTGAGACGTCCAGGGATGTGACCCACGTCTCTGGACAGGGGGCTCCCTAGCTATCTGGGAGTTGGTTTCATTGTCCTGTTTCCTGCAGAGGCAAGCATAGACAGTCTCCCACAGCCCACCAGGCTGGCTCAGGAACTGTCAGGGGGAGAACACAAGGGTCCCCTGTCCTGGTCCTCAGAGGCCCCAGGAAGAGAGGTTAGCCAGGTGGCAGGCAGGGATAGCAGAGACTAGTTGGGATGCGGCACAGGCAGGCTCACTTGGAGCTGAAGGACCCTTGGACATTATGGATCTCCAGTGGGCATCTCCATGGATTCACAGTCGGGAAACTGAGGCCAGAGAGGGGACGGGGCTGGGCCAGGGTCACACAGGGAGCTAGTGGCAGGGGGCCACTCAAAGGGACGAGCCAAGTGTGTCCCCAGCACGCCACCTCCTGCAGGGCAGAGCCTGGTTTTTTTCCTCCAGCTGCAAGCCCACAGCGAGCCGGCACACAGTGGGTGGTCAGTCCATGGTGAAGAACGCACACACGTGAATGAGGAGTGAATAGGCGGTGTCCACTGAGTGCTTACTACCCCCAGCGCAGTCCTGCCCCTCGCTCTCTGCTCCCCTCCCCCTGCTCTGGTGTGGTGAAAGGGTAAGAGTTGGTAAATGCAGGAGTGGCTGTCCATCCTATCTGTGGCATTAACAGTGGCAGATGGCCAAAGCCCAGCCTCAGAGTTGACGTCCTCCAGCTGGTGGGTGGCAGAGGCCTGCTGCCCCAGCTGAGGGTTGGGACCGAGTTCAAGAGCAAGGCAGCTGCAGCAGACCCAGCCCATCAGACACCTGCCATCAGTAGTATTGGCAAGGCCTCTCCAATCCAGCTCATGGGTTTTAAATCGTGAGTTTAAAAACAGTTAAGCCGATTAGACACACTATGCATCAATAATAAGGTAAAAATAACACAAAAATAACACTTCACAAAATACTTGCATTTAATGAAAAATGGATTTTGTTAGCTTAATTGTTCTTGAATACGCTGCTTGAAAACAAGATAAGTTTTTTTTGTTTTTTTTTTTTTTTTTTTTTTGAGACAGAGTCTCACTTTCTTGCCCAGGCTAGAGTGAGTGCCGTGGCGTCAGCCTAGCTCACAGCAACCTCAAACTCCTGGGCTGGAGCAATCCTGCTGCCTCAGCCTCCCGAGTAGCTGGGACTACAGGCATGCGCCACCATGCCCGGCTAATTTTTTTTTTTTTCTATATATTAGTTGGCCAATTAATTTCTTTCTATTTATAGTAGAGATGGGGTCTCGCTCTTGCTCAGGCTGGTCTCGAACTCCTGAGCTCAAACGATCCGCCCACCTCGGCCTCCCAGAGAGCTAGGATTACAGGCTTGAGCCACCGCGCCCGGCCTAAAAGATAAGTTTTTTTAAAAAGATATCTTTAAGCCCTGGCTCAGTTTTGTCAATATCTTTTTTTTTTTTTTTTTTGAGACAGAGTCTCACTTTGTTGCCCAGGCTAGAGTGAGTGCTGTGGCATCAGCCTGGCTCACAGCAACCTCAAACTCCTGGGCTCAGTGATCCTACTGCCTCAGCCTCCCAAGTAGCTGGGACTACAGGCATGCGCCACCATGTCCGGCTAATTTTTTTGTATATGTATATTTTAGTTGGCCAATTAATTTCTTTCTATTTTTGGTAGAGACAGGGTCTCGCTCAGGCTGGTTTCGAACTCCCGACCTTGAGCAATCCGCCCGCCTCGGCCTCCCAGAGTGCTAGGATTACAGGCGTGAGCCACCACGCCCGGTCAGTCAATATCTTGATATCAGATGCCCCTGTTCACAGTGGGCCCCACTCATACTCCACCCAGCATGTGCCAGGAGGTGGCCCTGCACCACAGGGTGCAGCCTCAGAGACGGATCTGGGTCTGCGCCTGCCTGCCCTGTCTTAGCTGGGTGGCCCTTAGCAGGTTCCTCAACCTCTCAGAGCCTCAGTTTCCTCATCAGTAGCATGTGCACAATAGTACCTGCCTTATATTGTTATGAGGCCAATTCATGGAAAACTCTCAGTGCAACCTGGCACGCTGTAAGTGCTCCAGAAATGCAAGGATGTTGTTCCTAACTCCATAAACACTTTACACGTCTTCATGCATGTTTGCTTCATAACCATGCTGTACATGTAAGGCATGGCTGGGCCCAGGCTTAGTAACATCCAGAACTGTATAGAAAGAGACACAGCTTTCCTAGCACATCAATGGGAAGAAGAGCCCTGGAACGGGAGCCAGGAGTGGGCTCCTGTCCCCGAAACAGGGTCCTTCACTCCCTCTCTCACCGTGGCCACCAGCCAGCACGAGAGCAGGAAAACAAGTGTCTAAGCTTGATGGGAGTAGCGAATGGGTCTCATGTGGTTTTAAGTTACGAAAAAGAAAATTTAAATGTCAAATGCCCTGGTTCTTGGCACAAATTAAAATGAGATGATATGAAAGGTGGTAATTACCACTGAATGAAATTCCATGGAAATCTGCAGCCGCAGCAGCAGAAAGAACAACTGATGCCTGTGACGTGGCCCCTTCTCCGCCCCTGCCCAGCCTTACAGCCACGCCATGCAGAGATCCCCTCGGCCCTCATGACCTCCTCAGCACGTTCCGAGGACCTGAGGGGCACCCGGGCGTGGGTGTGCAGCTTGCGCCGAGGGGAGCAGCTACGACCCTGTGCTGGAGGCGTTTCTAGCGTGCGAGCGGTCTTGACCCTGAAGTGAAGGCCGGACTCACTGGCTCGCTCTGTGAGCATTTAGTGAGTCCCGACGGCATGCGAGGGCTCTGCGGGCTGGTGGGAAGCTGGTGCAAGCAAGGAACAGGCCTCACAGTCTCAGGGGGGCAGGTGTGCCCGCGATTAGAGCGCAGGGCATGGCGCGGGCATGAGGAGTGCCCACCTGGCCTGTGGCGCACAGAGGAAGTGCTGGCTCTTCCAGGGTGCGCAGCAGCAACCAAAGAAGAGCTCCTGGAAGAGGGGACATGTAATCCTGAGACCCACAGAATGAGTGGGTCCCACGGTTAGGCTGGCAAAAGCTTTAAAGTCTGATGATACTGAGTGTTGGTGGCCTGTGAAGTGGTGTGTCCCTATCCGCGACAGTGGGAATGCAAGTTGGCCCCACTCCCCTGGACAGCGGCTTGGCGCCCTCTGTGCCCACTGAAGACCAGCGACTTTACTGATGGAGTTAGTACTGGTGGTGGCCTCGAGCCACATGGGCAAGGACATTCATGGCCATGTTGTAACCCAAACAATTGGAAACCAGCTGAACGTCCTCAGCAGGAGACCCCATCACGTTGGGATACTGGTTCGTCCACTTTAACTGAGAGAGCTCCCTGCTTCAAGACCAATGAAATCTCCCACCCACACCGAGGGGAGAACAGTGCGGAAGGACAGGTGGTTGTGACGCCCTTCTGAAGCTTAGAATAGCACTGAGCCAGCTGCTCGGAGCTCAGGGATCAGACAGCTGTATGGGGTGTAGACACGAGGGACTGAGCGTGCCTGGCCAGGACTAGGGCCACCTGTCGGGCTGAGAGAGAGGCCTGGGAGGTGAGGGTACCCAAAGGGCTTGACTTCTATCTGCAATGCTTTACTTCTTTAAAAAAAAGTTTTAAAAAAAGATCTGAGCTGCTCGCAATGGCTCACACCTATAAGCTCAGCACTCTGGGAGGCCCAGGCAGGAGGATTGCTTAAGGTCAGGAGTTTGAGACCAGCCTGAGCAGGAGTGAGACCCTGTCCTCTCCTAAAAACAGATAAATTAGCAGGGTGTGGTGGTGCCTGCCTGTAGTCCCAGCTACTTGGGAGGCTGAGGCAGGAGGATCCCTTGAGCCCAGGAGTGTGAGGTTGAAGTGAGTTACGATGACACCACTGCACTCTAGTCAGGGTGACAGAGTAAGACTGTCTCAAAAAAAAAAAAAAAAATCTGAAGCATGGAAGAAAACCATTAGAATTTTGCAGAGTTTGGTGGAGGGCCTGTAGCTGTTTATTTTAGTCCCTGTGCTTGTCTCTATGTTCCAAATGGTTCATAATGTTTAAAAATGCTTTTTAAAGAACAGGTAGGTGTTCTGACTCTTGACCTGACGGCTGGTTACCCAGGTGTCCCTTTATAATGATTTGTTACACTGTTCTTTCGTTCTATGTGCTTTTATTTATGGATGTGACATTTCACAGTTTTCAAAAGTTAAAAGGAATGAGTAGGCGAGGGGCTGGGGCTGGGGCCAGGCGGTCCCCGGCAGAGGAGCCGGCCTGAGCAAAGGCCTGGGAGCCGGCCAGACTCGCGGCCCCTGGGGAGCGGCAGTCCTGCTCCCTCAGCTGGCCTGCAGGGATGGCGCCTGGCACTGCTGGGCCTGCCGGATTTAGTCCCCATTCGCCCTGTGCGAGGCTGGATCAAGAAAGAGCTCTCGGAGGGGGAGCCAACTGGAGGCCAGACGGTGGGTTTAACGAAGTGGTTTAACCACCACTCCTCGCTCCTCGCTCCTCGGTGCGGTAAGAGGTGGTTGCTGCGGCCTGCAGGTGCTTGTTATTGTGAGCCTGGCATTTCTTGGCGGAAGTGGCAAGCGGTGGCCGTGCTGATGGAGGAACTTGTAGCAGTAGCAGCTTGACAGCCCATCTGGGCAGAGAGGGTGGAGTGGGCCACGGCGGGGCACACAGGAGCTGTGCCCATGCAGGCGCCACTGCCCGCTCCCCAACAAGCCCGGCAGGTATTTCCGGAGGCTTTTGGAAGGCTGGAGGAGAGGTAGCGTGGGCAGGGCTGATGGGAAGGTTGAGAGTTTCTCTGGGAGAAGCAAAAGAAAACTTGAAGGGAAGAGGAAAACATTTTCTTTCTGCACAGGCGATGGGAGGCCAGACCGAAGCACTGCGCTGCGGGCTGGTGGGCGCTGCGCCGGGCACGGGCCACCTGGCATGGGGAAGTGCTGGCAACTTCTCTGACAGGCATCTTACTAGGAAAACAGGCATTATAAAAACAGAATAGAGAAAGATTCTGCTCCGGACTAAGAAACAAAGCATTACAGATAAAATCGCAGCCCTGTTCCCCCTCCCAACACACGCCCACACCCACACACACCCCTCGTTCCCTCTGTGTCCCCAGAGGGAACCACTGTCAGTGCCTGGAGCATCTCTCCATACCACAGGCCAGAGGCATCGCTGAACATAATCTAGAGAATTCTTTCGCACTTGTTTTTAAGCTTCATATAAATAATGTTTGTGCTTTAGACAATCCTCCTGCCATTCACCTTCCTCCTCACATGCTTTTGAAATTGATCTTTGCCAAGCCCTGTAGCTAAAGTGCATTTCTTTTCTTTTCTTTTTCTTTCTTTTTTCTTGGTAACAGCTTTATCGAGATGTAATTCAAACACCATACAATTCACCCATTTAAACTGTACAATTTAGTGAGTTTTAGTAGATCCATAAAGTTGCATGACCCTCACCACGATCAATTTTAGAACATTTTCATCACCCAGAAAAGAAACCCCATACCCTTTAGCCACCCACCCCACATACTCCCACACTCCCAACTCTAAGCAACCTCTAATTTACTTTTTGTCATTATAGATTTGCATTTAAAATAAATGGAATCTTACAATATGTGGCCTTTCGTGACTGGCAAAGTGCCTTCCTTTCCATGGCGTATGGCATTCCGTCATATAAACTTAACACAATTTATCCAAGTGTAAGTGATGTGGAATTCTGATTTCAGCCAAGATGAAGTAAAAGGGACAATATTTACCTTCCTACCTGAAAAACCTAAAAAAGAAAACTCAGACAAAATAGGTGAAACAGCAGTTCTCAAGACGCTGCACATCCGGCAACAAAGCACACTGATCTCTGAGAGCGGGAGCGAAGGATCTGAGCCCTAGCTGCCCCAGTGCCACTGCCCACAGGTGGTCTCCAGGCTGCAGCACGTGGAGGGAGAAGCCAGGTGGAGCCCGGTGATTCCCCAAGTTGAGAAGATGAAGCTGCTAGCCCAGGGATGCCAAGGTGACTAGAATTCATGATGTACCCTACCGGGGACCAGGGAGCCCAGAGAGAGAGGCCTGGAGATCTGCAGAGGCACCTGCTCAGGTTTTCAGCTGAGTACCGGCCAGTGCATGCACCTGGGGAAACATCTGAATAGATTAGAGGGAACAATCCTTAGAACTCACGCAGGGTTGAGAACAGTGCCAGAGTGGAAAACCTCATAATTAAGGGGTCACTGCATAGAGTACCCAGAGAGGTTTTGCTTCAGTAGCAGATAAAAATTAACCCTAGACTAAAACACTCTTCTTGTCTTACCTAACAAAGCTTAGAAGCAAGACCCAAAAGGATCAAACTATTTCTAAGACATTTAACCACATCCTAGAACAAAGCCTAAGAATATTTCTGAAAATACAAAAAATATCCAGTACCCAGTAAGGGAAAATTCATAATATCTGGCACCCAATCAAAAATTGCCAGGCATGAAAAGAAATAGGAGAAATATTAATCCATTGAAACTGACCTAGAACCAACAGAAATAATGGAATTAGCAGACAAGGACATTAAAACAGTTACAACTGTATTCCATATGTTTGAAAAGTAGAGACATGCAAGATATAAAAAAGACCCAAATCACACTTCTAGAGATTTAAACTATGATGTCTGAGATGAAAAATGTGTTAGATAGGATTAACAGCAGATTAAGCTTTATATTTAATTAATTATTTATTTTTTGTGTGTGTGTGACAGTGTCTCACTTTGTTGCCCAGGCTAGAGTGAGTGCTGTGGCATCAGCCTAGTTCACAGCAACCTCAATCTCCTAGGCTCAAGCGATCCTACTGCCTCAGCCTCCCGAGTAGCTGGGACTACAGGCATGCACCACCATGCCCAGCTAATTTTTTGTATATATATTTTTAGTTGGTCAATTAATTTCTTTCTATTTTTAGTAGAGACGGGGTCTCACTCTCACTCAGGCTGGTTTTGAACTCCTGACCTCGAGAAATCCGCCCACCTCGTCCTCCCAGAGTGCCAGGATTACAGGCATGAGCCACCACACCCGGCCAGCAAATTAAATTTTAAAGATGAAAAGATTAGCAAACTTGAAATAAAAACTATCCAAAATAAAATCTAGAGAAAAAGAGAATTTTAGAAATGAACAGAGCATAGGGGGGTTGTGGAACAATATCAAGCAATCTAATATATTTGTTATTGAACTTTCTGAAGGAGGAGGGGCTAGGGTAAAAAAAATTGAGGATATAGTGGCAGAAAATTTTCCTAATTTGATGAAAACTATATAAACCCACAGATGGTAGAAACTTAATGAGCCCCAAGCACATAAACACAAGGAAAACTATACCAAAGTGCATAAAAATTAAATTGCTAGGTTGGGTGCTGTGGCTTATGCCTGTAATCCTAGCACTCTGAGAGGCTGAGACAGGTGGATCATTTGGACTCAGGAGTTCAAGACCAGCCTGGCAAGAGCAAGCAAGACCCCATCTCTACTAAAAAAATAGAAATAAATTAGCTGGACAACTAAAAAAAATCTATATATATAAAAAATTAGCCAGACATGGTGGCACACGCCTGTAGTCCCAGCTACCCAGGAGGCTGAGGCAGGAGGATCACTTGAGCCCAGGAGTTTGAGGTTGCTGTGAGCTAGGCTGACATCACAGCACTCTAGCCTGGGCAACAGAGTGAGACTCTGTCTCAAAAAAAAAGAAAAATAAATAAAAATAAATAAATTGCTAAAACCAGTGATAAAGAGGAAATCTTAAAAACAGCCAGAGAAAAAGTCATGTTACATACAGAAGAACAAAAATAAAGATGACGACAATTTTCTTTTTAGTAACAATGCAAGTAAAAGACAATGCAACAACATCTTTAAAGTACTAAAACAAAAACACTTGCCAACCTAGAATTCTATGGCAAACAAAAATATCTTTCACCTGGGCACAGTGGCTCACGCCTGTAATCCTAGCACTCTGAGAGGCCAAGGTGGGAGGATCGCTCGAGCTCAGGAGTTTGAGACCAGCCCGAGCAAGAGTGAGACCCCTTCTCTACTAAAAATAGAAAAATTACCCCTGCCTCATGCCTGTAGTCCCAGCTACTCAGGAGGCTGAGGCAGGAGGGTCACTCGTGCCCAGGCATTTGAGGTTGCTGTGAGCTATGATGATGCCACTGCACTCTAGTCTGGGCAACAGAGCGAGACTACCTGAAAAAAAATTAAAAAGTCTTTCAAAAACACGGAGGTCATAGAGTTTTCCAGACATCCAAAGCTGAAATCATTCATCTCCAGCATTTATAAAAAATATTAAAAGAAGTCGAAGTCCTTCAGGCAGAAGAAAAGTGATTCCAGATGGATATTATGGATCTACCCAAAGGAACAAAAAGACCAAAACAGTAACTACATGGACGACTGCTGTAGTACTGAAACTTCAGTGAGGTCTTATCTGAAATTGCAAAGGCAGGCAAATTAGTTCCAGAGGTCACATGATGTAACATTCCATTGTATAAGTAAATGTCATTACTGTTATGAGTATACACAAGACAATAAAACTGTTTCTGTGTAGATAATGCAATGTAGGAAATCTTCAGCAGTGCATCTGTGCATGAAACTTTCTCAACCACAATAATGAAGCTTTCTCAGATCAATGTATTATCATTTTGCTACTCATTTCTCCAGTTACCTATTCTATTGCTTAGCAGCCATTGGTGTGGTACCTACCCTGAACAGAGCACCGTGCCTGCCTCTGTGAAGAAAATAAAGATAAACCAGAAAATTACCCAGGCTTTAAGGATTTCATAATCTATAACAATCTACAATGCAATCTATAATCTATTGCCATAACAGAAAGTAATAAATACAGAGGAAGGAGAGAGATAGTTCTCCCCACCAGAGATCTAAGGAAGACTATTACCTAGGTAACCCTTTGAAGCATGAGAATTTAGAAATATTTAGTTAAGAAAGGCTGCAACTTATTTTTTGTTTGTTGCAATCTCTGATGAACATATTAAATTTCTGGTTAAAATATTAAAATTTCTCCTTCTGCTTGATCCCCCTGCCGTCTTTCACTCTACTATGCTTGAAACTGGAGAGAGTGGGGGAGGGGGCAGCGCAGCTAGTAAGAGGGGGAGTCTCCTTGGGTGGGCACGTGGTGGCTCACGCCTGTAATCCTAGCACTTTGGGAGGCCAAGGTGAGAGGATTGCCAGGAGTTCGAGACCAGCTTTAGCAACACAGCAAGACCCTGTCTCTACAAAAAATTAAACAATCAGCTGGGTGTAGTGTCATGAACCTGTAGTCCTAGCTACTTAGGAGGCCAAGCCTGGGAGTTGGAGGTTGCGGTGAGCTGTGATCATGCCACGGCACTTCAGTCTGGGCGACAAAGTGAGACATTGTCTCACACACACAAAAAAGACGCCACTTTGGGCTTGCATGAAGATTTCTCAGATTTGTGGGAGATGTGAACAGGAAGACAATGGTTTGGTTTGGGAGGTCTAGGAACTGATGGAAAGTCTAATTAATGTTATACCTCTGGTACTCTATGAGACTATCTTTTTCGTTTGTTTTCTCTTGGTTTAGTAAACCTTTTTGGAGAACTTCAGCCTGTCTTGTCTGGGCTAAAGAAAGCCACAGAAAGGCTGTGTCTTGGTCATGGGACTTAGTATGAATACCTGTGGAGACACCCCGTTCTGTTCAGCCAAGTTTGGGAAACCCCTGGCCTGAAGGACGAGTTAGGGCGTGTTCATCTTTAGAGCCCCATCAGCACAGGACCTTGGTAATGGAAAGTACTCAACAAAATAGTGGTTGGTGAAGAGAAAAAATTCCTCTTCCTGCAAAAGTGAAATAAAAAGTCTCTTCAAGGCCGGGCGCGGTGGCTCAAGCCTGTAATCCTAGCTCTCTGGGAGGCCGAGGTGGGTGGATCGTTTGAGCTCAGGAGTTCGAGACCAGCCTGAGCAAGAGCGAGACCCCATGTCTACTATAAATAGAAAGAAATTAATTGGCCAACTAATATATATAGAAAAAATTAGCCGGGCATGGTGGCACATGCCTGTAGTCCCAGCTACTTGGGAGGCTGAGGCAGCAGGATCGCTTGAGCCCAGGAGTTTGAGGTTGCTGTGAGCTAGGCTGACGCCACGGCACTCACTCTAGCCTGGGCAATAAAGTGAGACTCTGTCTCAAA
>VSMD01026542.1:0-27974 GCA_008750895.1 Mirza zaza
GCAGCTTACTGACACACATTAAATGTGTGGTAATAAATAAAAGAGAAAAAAGTGGTTTGCACAGTCCAAGTCAACTCTCATATTTCAACATGGAAACAAAGAATGCAACTTTCAGTCCCTCATCCAAGTCCTCCCACCCTAGCTCCTCAAATAAAAGTATAAAGCCATCATGTGAGCAACGCCCTCCTCTCAAAGTCTATTCTCTCCCTTTGATTAGGTCAACTCCCACCAAGAAATGCTTATGGAACACATCTCCTGGGTAGGCAATATCCACATCAGATAAACAAGAAAGTTCGTGAAGCTCACCATTTTGAAGGAGTAGGCTCCATATGATCTCCTACTTCTGGAGGCCAGATGTCCCTGCATCGTCATTAGCTGGGTTGTACCACCTTTGGCCCTTCCCAAGAAGAAAGGTCTTTCTGTTCCTTCTCAGCACTACCATGACATTGTTTTCCCTTCCCTGTTTTTCTCCACTACCAATGTCTTATTTCTCCACCTTCACTATTTGCCTTCTTTTCAGCCTTCTCCTCTCCCCAGGGCAGACCTCACACTCTTCTCTCTGCAAACGTGATGAGGCACAAAACCTAACTGGGCACACAACATCCCAATGGGCTCCATATTGATTGCCTGGTAACAAAGAAACAAAATATAAACAATACAGTCATGTTCCATTCTGGAGAAGTTAGGTCATTCAGATTTCCAGAAGGATATGAGTTATCTTTCCCCATTTGTTTGCGGTTACTTCAACCCAAGATGTTAGAAAGGAAATAAATATACAGGGCTGGACTTGCCTAAGGCAGTGGATCTCTTCAGTGTGATTTGGGGCCCTGGAGGGTACTCTAGGGGCTGAGGGAAGATAGTTGGGATCTGAATGAGAAAAGAATAAATGATATAGAATCACAGAGCTATCAGAACTTCAGAGATCACCTGACCAATTGCTTAAGTTTTACAGATGAGAAGACAGTGTCATAGACTTTAACAGATTGTTCAATATCACCTTAACTGGTTGGAAGTGGCCAAGAGTTAATTATCCAATGTAGCCATGTTTTTATTTTTTTTTAATTGTATGCCTTCTGCAAAGACAACATGTTGTTAATATCAAGCCAACCATATGCCATATATCATATATTCAGACTCCCCTTTACTTTCACCCTCATAACTAGATCTCATTTTTTACCCACTCCATACTGACCATTTATTCTGTCTTCTGTCTGGGATACATGTGATCTGCTAATCCTCTTATTTTACCTCCTTGGTTAATGATGTGGGAAGTGACTTGTGGCCTCTCACCTCGCTCTGAACTTGTCCCTGGTATTCGTTTCCTCATCATCATCCTTCAGCTCCACACATGCTGCCCCAAATAGCTCTCATTCTCAGTTTTCAACTCCTCGTCTCCATTCACTCCATAGGGCACCCAGAAACAGATACTGCCTGTCCCCAATCCCAGTCTGAGCTTGCACAAAACCCCATAGGATGACGTACTTGAAGGCTTTAAGGGATAACAGCTAATAGGGATTTTTTGAAAGTGTGCTGTGTACAGAGTCTGGAGTCCAGACCCCTCATGACAAGGACCTCCATCCAGAAGCCCTAGTACAAGGTGGAACACCAACATCTTTGACTCCAGAACCAATGCAATGGAGACCTGCAGAGATCTGAGTTGCCACATCCTTAACAACTAATATTCCTTTGAAAATGCAACCTATCCAAGCTATGCCTGGCTCTAGAAGAACCTAGTGCCTCCACTCCACAGTCATCCCTCCAGGAGACAGCTGGGGCCAGTTGTCTTCCCGATACTGCAGCTCACCATGCCTCACATTCTGGAGTCCTCACTCACCTCCTGACATCTGAGCACCTCCATGGTTTAGTCTCTTCTGTACCTTCATCACTCTCACTTCTCTGTGCTTCCCTAACAATCCTTTCCACGGGACCTCTCCTTACCTTCAGTCACCCCCTAGGCACACCCACAACTGTGTCGCCCAGAATAGTTCTGGATTCTAAAAGATTAAATTCAGTCATCCCACTCTCTGAACACAAACTTTTACTCTTCCATCTCTCTCACCCAGCTGTCCTTATGCTGCTCTTTTCTTAACCAGATCTGCTAATCCAATGATCCCCTCAACTTCCTCTCAGTTAGCCCCTGTCCACTGTCACTTCCTTCCTGACCTCACATGCTACTCTAAACATTAAAAAGAAAAAAAAAAAAAAAAAAGAGCACATCTTTTCCAGGCAATCTCATTCACTGCCATGGGTGAGACAATACCAAATATTCTGTCTCCAGCCCAGGTCCCCCTCTTCAACTCTAGATCTATGTGTCAAACTACTAACTGGCCATTTCTGACTAAAGATTTCACAAACACCAAAAGTTCAATATATCCATAATTGAATTAATAATTTTCTCAATAGCCTTTTTCTCCTGAAATAGAGAAAGTTTCTGGCATCTGTTAGGGAGTGAGATACTTTCATCCATACAATGGCAATTGCCTGCCTGTTTAAAAACCTAGACAGAAGGTCCAGATCATAAAGTATGTTTCATAGATGCTTTCCACTGTTACTAAGATCCCAACAAAACATAGATGCCTAAAGGGTTATTAGCCACAACTCTTAAGTAGGGCTGCTTTCAGACAATAGTGATAGAATTAACTGAAAGGGTTACACCTCTAAAAACTACCCACTCTCATCCACACATTGCATAGGTCATTGCATTTTGGGTCTTTCCATTATGAATCCTGCAGACTTGCTCTATTACATGACCTGATGAATTTCCTTCCCTTCTTTAGTCTGGCATTTCAGATCCAGCTCACCTATAATTTTTGCTCCAGGTATATTTTCTGCCCAAGCCACACATTTCATTAAGTTAGTTTTCTATTTGGTGATCCAATCTAAGAAATCGATGTTTGCAAGTTCATTAATTACCTAAACTTAACTTGCTCATTGTCTATGTCCTTCATTAGAATATAAGCTCAATAAAGACAGTGGCTTTTTTGATTTACCATGTTTGTATCTTCAGTGCCAGAAACAGTAGTCAGTATATAGTAAGTGCCCGACAAATAAATATTTGTTGAGTACATGGAAATAAAAACACGATGACTTTCAAGTTTCTTTGGCAATTGATGATTGGGGGAGAAATGAATAAAAGAATGACATTTTGGAGTGCTTGAAATTAAGAGAAATAAAATAAGATAAATAGTGGGAAGAGAAAAAAGCCAAAGTATAAATATGTATATTTAGTAATATATTCATATTAAATAAATATACATAAGATATTTGGTGATAAAAAATTAAGATGAGCCGGGCGCGGTGGCTCACGCCTGTAATCCTAGCACTCTGGGAGGCCGAGGCGGGCAGATTGCTCAAGGTCAGGAGTTCAAAACCAGCCTGAGCGAGACCCCGTCTCTACTATAAAAATAGAAAGAAATTAATTGGCCAACTAATATATATATAAAACAAAAATTAGCTGGGCATGGTGGTGCATGCCTATAGTCCCAGCTACTCGGGAGGCTGAGGCAGGAGGATTGCTTGAGCCCAGGAGTCTGAGGTTGCTGTGAGCTAGGCTGACGCCACGGCACTCACTCTAGCCTGGGCAACAAAGCGAGACTCTATCTCAAAAAAAAAAAAAAAAAAAAAAAAAATTAAGATGATAGGGTATATGCAAAAGAATAAATCATTCATAAGCGGAAAATATTATGAAAGAAAATGTGGAGGGCAGAAACTAAAAAAATACCTAGATAATTGAGAAATTATAAAACTTTGTAACCTCGGTAAGGTAGCACTTCTGGGTTATGGGTTGAATCTATTATAATGATAATAATAACTACCATTTATTGAGCTTTAATGATGTGTCTTATACTCTGATAAATGCTTTACACACAGGACTACAAAGACAATACACTTTGGGACAACCTGAGATGAGCAATCTGGGATGCAATCAACTGAATTGGACGTGGATAATGAAAACAATGGGGAGAAATCAGATCAGGAGAAATCTCGGGTAAGATTTACCACTGAAAGTGTACAGAACTGAATTGTGTGATTACACCCCAGTACTAGAATTCTTCAAATTACAATTAAAGTTAGTCATAGAATTCTCAGTAGTGGGTGGATTATAATGCCACCTGTGACTCATTAATCATTTCACAATATTTACAGCACCCTGCTCTGTGAAAGGTAATAGGAGACAGAAATGCATAAAATGAGTCTCTCCTCCAGAAGCAGAGAGTGGAAGGAAACTAGATGATTAAAGGTACAGTACAATGATGCCTTTATAGGAGTCCAAAAAAGGAGGTAGGTGATGCCCTGCTCATAGCAGTAATAATGACAACATTTGGAAAGAATTTTTATGTAAGCAAGAGTATACATGAGCATTTTCTTGGGATTTAGGGGGAGAAAAGGACACTTTTTGTTTCAGCACCAAAGACAAACTCTGAACACATGTTCTTGTCCAAGAATCTGAGGCTTCTTGAACCTTTCAACCTACAGCTACAACTACATTGTCTCCTTTCCTTTTCTCCAATCTGCAAAAAAGGGGAGAACATTCTCCCAATCTTAATTTCTCCCATCTCCTTGGAGACTTTGTTCTACTATTGATATTGATTATTCAACTCTTCTTGCTACTATTCCTCAATATTTCTATTGTCTACAAACTTAGTCATATCCTTTTCATTCAAAAAAATAATTATTTGGGCTGGGTGTGGTGGCTCACACCTGTAATCCTAGCACTCTGGGAGGCTGAGGCGGGAGGTTGCTCTACGTCAGGAGTTCAAGACCAGCCTGAGCAAGAGCGAGACCCCATCTCTACTAAAAGTGGAAAGAAATTATCTGGACAACTGAAAATATATAGAAAAAATTAGCCGGGCATGGTGGCACATGCCTGTAGTCCCAGCTGCTCAGGAGGCTGAGGCAAAAGGATCGCTTGAGCCCAGGAGTTTGAGGTTGCTGTGAGGTAGGCTGCCACCACGGTACTCTGGCCCAGGCAACAGAGTGAGACTCTGTCTCCAAAAAAAAAATAAAATTATTTGACCTACACAATCATCCACCCAAAACACATTTTCCTCCTCTTTGAGGTCAAGCTCATAGAAGGAGCACATAATGCCTACTGCTTTAATTCCACCCCTCCAGATTCACCCTCAGGCTCCACCACTCTATGGAAACCACCCAGACAGGCCAGTAAAACCCCTAATTATCAAATGCAAAAAAATCTTTTCAGTGATTATTGAATTGTTTACCCTACAGCATTGTTCCCCAAAGAGTATTCCTTCGAACTCTATTTCTGTGTACTATTATTTATAGTAGTTATGTAGGAGGAAAGGGGAGATATTCATGCCCAAATCATAAACTTTGGAAACATTAACCTGGAAATTATAATGTATGGGTTTCTCTATGGCAAGACTTCTCAGAGACATTATTATGCTAATGTATTCTGTGATTCTACAAGAGAAGTATATAGATTTCAGCATTCCTCCTACTTAGTTGACTACAGAATCTTTCTCCAAAGAGTATCTCAAGGGAGAGTTATTCTTTGGAACAGTCTTTGAAAAATACTTCTTTTTTATCCCTTGACCTAAGTGACCATTCCTTTCAGTATCTTTTCCCCTTTGATGCTATGATACTTCACTTCTTGCTACTCTCCTATCTCCTAACACTTCTCAATCAAACTTTTCTTTCTCCACTCAGCTTTTAAACACTAGTATTTTTCTTGCTTCTATATTAGGCGTCTTCCTATGCATGTTCTTTTTGGATGACTTCATCTGCCATCCAGATTTTATTATTAATACTTGTGAAATTGATATTCCTCAATCTATGTGTTTGCCCAAGATATCTTCACTGCACTCCAGGCCATATATCCAAAATCTTCTTAACTTTTCCACTCAAATGTATTCCAAGTATTTCTCACTCTGTATGTCCCAAGTTTTTTCCCCAAATCCTGATCTTTTTCTGTTTCCTACCATATTGAAGCGTACCACTATTCACTCAGTCATCTAAACTAGAAACCTAGGAATCATTTAAGGCTTTCCCCTGCCTTGCCCTCACATGTTACCAGTGATCAAATCCTACAGCTATCATCACTGTCCAAGTTTATTCATTTATTGGTGAATAGTTACTGAGTACTGGCTACATACCAGGTATCAATGTAGGTGTTTTCGATGTAGCATCAAACAAGATAGATGAGGCCTCTTCCACTGTGGGGCTTACATTTTGGCAGGGAGAACATGAACAATACATGCATGTGTTATGGGCTGAGCTGTGCCCCACACCAGATTTGTAAGTGGAAGTCCTAACCCTGAGCACCTTAGAATGTGACTTTGGAGACAGGATTTTTTGAGAGGTAATTAAGTTAAAATGAAGTCCATAGGGGGCCCTAATCCAATATCACTGACGTCCTTACAAGAAGCGGAAATTTGGACTCAGACATAGAGGGAAGGCAGTGTGAACACGTAGTGAAAGGCAGCCATGGGCAAGTCAGAGAGAGGGGCCTCAGGAGAAACTGACCTTGCAGATGCATTAATCTCAGACTTCTAGCCTCCAGAAGAGTTAGAAAATAAATTTCTGTCGTTCGAGTCACCAATTCTGTGATACTTTGTCATGGCACCCCTAGCAAACTAATACAACTGTAAACAAACCAAAGAAAAAAATTCTTGATGGTAAAAAGTACTAGAAAGGAAATAAAACAGGAAGATGTGATAGCAAAGACAAATGCCCAGAGACAAGGACCAGCCTGGCATGTTCTAGGGAAGAAAGAAGACCTTTTAAAAAAGAAAGAGGGACAGAAAAGAAAAGCAACAAAAGATGAGGTGGAGAAGTGGGCAGGGCCAGATCCCAAAAGGCTTTATAGCCTAAGACAGACAGTGTGGACTTTGTATATCAGAGTTTCTGAACCTCAGCACTATTAACATTTGGGATTGAAAAATTCTTTGGTGTAGGGACTATCTTGTGCAGGTTAGGATATTAGGTGGCATCCCTGGCCTTTGCCCACTGCATGCCAGCAGGAGACCCTGCCCCTTCCTCCACCCCATTATAACAAACAAAATTGTCTCCAGACATTGACAGATCTCATCTAGAGTTAAAACCACTCCGAGCTTGAAATCGCTGCTCTATATGGAGCAGAAAGCCACTGAAAGGTTTTAAGCAGGTGATAAAATTACTGGACTATTTACTGAATCTTACCTATGACAAGAATGAGTTGGAGGGAATAAGGGTAGAAGCAGAGAGATCTGTTAGGTAGTTTGGATTAGGGACTATGCTGTTACAGAAAAGACAGAGAAACGAATAAAGAAATATAGAAGGCAGAACCAATAGAACTTGCTGATAGATTATATGTGGGGGCAAGGAAAAGGGAGGAAGGAATCATGGATATACCTCAGTGTGTGTTTTACACAACTGGATGACTGGTAGTGCCATTTCTCACAATGAGAGGAGAAGCAGGTTTGGGGGATAGTGGGGAACCCACAGATTTGATTTGGACATGGTAAGTTTGACTTACCATGTGACTGCCATTGCAGAAAAGGTTGTTAATGAGCTAATGGAATACTAAGCTGAAGCTCTAAGGAGAGGTCAGACTCCAGATAAAAGCTTGGGAATCAGCAGTCTATAGACAGAACCTACAGCCACAGATTAGATGAGATCATCTAGGAATAGCATGGAGACAGTGAAAAGAAGACACCAGTTTTCTTTACCTATTTCTTCTTGAGTGAATTACCAATACATGTCCTTTGTCCGTTTTTTTTATTTGAGGTTTTTGACATTTTCGTATCATTTTTTGGATGGTTTAAACATTGAGAATATTGACTGTCTAGCTAATATTATAGTCAAATTCAGCCATCTTTTATGGATTGTGAATTCATTGTCATGCTTTTTGAAGGTCCTATTTGTTCTCCTGAGATTATAGGAATAACCAAAACACTCAGCTTGGACCTGAGGCCAAAATGGGGCTTTCCTAAGTCCAGAGCTGGGAATGTCAGGCCTACCAAGAAGAGGACAAAACTTCCTACCCAACCAGCTGCTCCACTGGCCCATTGACAGTAGGACAAAGAGGCCGAGTAAGACGAGGAGGGAGAGGAACCCCCAAACCAGCCTCCAGAAAGCAGGTCCCAGCCTGACCCAGCTGCAACTCTTATACGAAAGGAAGAATAGGAGAGAGCACACTGTCCTTACCTACCCATGCATGGTCAGTGCAGGAGAGAACGTGTGATGTCTGTTCCTGCTTTTAAAGCAAACCTACCCTCTAGGACACTGGACCCAGCCCAAAGGATAACAGACTCTTACCCATAGGGTTACTCCTCCTCCTCCCTTAAAGAATAGCATGCAAGAGGTAGAAAGAAACACAGAAACCCCCTCTCAGGAACTTCCCAGAAAGGATGAAAGGGTAGGACTTCCTTTTCATATGGGCTCAGAGAAATATGGGTGGGGAAGAAAAGAGTCTTCCCATTAGAATCCACCTAAATTTCCTGTTATTAATTTCAGTAATCATTACACTTTCAGGTTTTCTACTAATAAGTAACGTGCAAGCACCTTCGCCCCATTGCCCAGCAAAGCTGATGCTGTATGACGGGCTGCGGGGGATGGGTGGGAGAAGGTTTCGAGCCGTCTTAAAGTGGCCATTTCTATGAGCTAAATAAAATAGGCTATTTAAAAAGACTCTGCTACACATGACAGAGGCCCTCAGAATTTGTTTGGAGCTTAAGTAGACAGTGTCTATGTTGTTCATCGGCCGCCGTAGCCAGAATAGCAGCAGCAGTAAACACCAGGCACTGTCTGTGGGGCTGAGTGCCAAGTGAGGTGCTGGGGAAAATGGGTGTAAAGTTCCATTCCCATCTCAACATCTGGTCAGGAAAATCATTTTGTCCAGGACTATCCTTGCTTACAGACTTTTCTGGGGAGTGGATTTTCATACCGGAGAACCCACTGGCCTTTACTGCAAGATAAAAAGGCTTAAGGCTGTTTGCCAAGTAATTATTTGGTGCACAGATATAACTAAAACCCATATGGTAGCAGAATTCTAAAGATAAGATGTCTCCCCAAGATTTCCACCCCCCGTCTAGTTAATTAAACATTAATCTAGGTACAATTGCAAAAAGATTTTGCAAATAGAATTAAGGTTATTAATCAGCTGACCTTAAAATAGGGAGATTATCTCAGATTATCTGGGTGGGCCCAAGGTGATCACATGAGCCCTTAGAAGCAGAAAGACAGAAGACTCAATCAGAGAGATGTGCAGAAGAGGCAGGCAGGGGAGCAGTGGGGAAGAAGGGAAAGTCAGAGACAGAGGATGGAAAGGACTCCACCTACTGTCGCCGGCTTTAAAGGTGGAAGAAGGGAGCATGCAACAGGGAATGCAGGTGGCCTCCAGAAACTACAATAACCTCCAACCAACAGCCAACAGGGAAATAGATGGCTCAGTCCTACCACTGCATGGAACGGCATCTGGCCCAAGTCCTGAATAAGCACGGAAGTAAGCTTATCCCCAGGGCTGCCAGGTGAGATGCCCACTGGCACCTTGATTTCAACCTTGAAAGACTCAAAGCAGTCTTGGATGCTGTGCCCAGACCTCTAAGCTGTAGAACTGTGAGATAATAAATGGATGCTGCTTTAAGCTGCTAAATTTATGGTAATTGTTACAGAAGCAATAGAAAACTAATACAGCCCAAGAAAGTTATCTTATGAGGATAACAAAAAGGGAAGATGACTAGAGATGGGAGCAGAGAGTGGTTAGTGTTCTTTTCCACAATGTTATTTGAGGAGCACTGAGTTTTGGGTTAGTTGACATTCTTGTCTTTCCATTAATATTAATATCTTTGCATATCTACAGATTCAATGCTAGAAAGGGATATATTTCTAAAGAATTTAAATTAAGCACAGTCTCACCAGAAACCTATTCTGTACCTTTTAAAAATAACAGGATGACTGTCAAGATGAGAAATTAAGAAGAGTGTCCTTTGAGGGTTGTGATAGATGGCATCACTATCCTCAATATATTCCAGTTCCCCTTCTGTGATGTTCTTCTCCGTAGGAAGATTATATACGACATCAGCTTTAGCCATGTGACTCGCTTTGGTCCATCACATGCAAGCAGAAGTGATGTTTTTCACCTACAAGCAGAAGCACATGGTCATTGGGCTCTATTTCCCTCTCGCATGAGCTCAGCAATGCCCCAGTTAGAGGCTACGCAATCGTTCTGGATCCCACAATGAAGACGCCATGGAGCAAGGCCTCAGCAGCCCAATAATGAACATGTGACTTGAGCAAGAAATAAACCTATATTGGTATATAAGCCACTAAGTTGGGGTCCATTAGTCACCACAGCATAACTCAGCCACTCTGACAGATAAAGGTGTGGCCCTAGAAATGCCAACCTCTTTAAAGACTGGGGTCAGTATGAAAGTCCACCTGAAGCAAACCTTTTTGCTCAGGTTGGATGCATGCAAAAGGTTCCTCTAGGTTATATAAAGAGAAGTTGAGAGACATTATCCAAAGAAAGCAAATTGCTTTGAGTAATACATGTATTAACTAAGGAAGGTTAGGCTGTGCTACAATAATGGATTGCTCCCCAAATCCAAGATACTCACAAAATAAAACTGTGTTTTTCCTGCACACAGGCCCCAGTGCAGGTTGGCTACTCTCCTGGATGGCTCTCCTCGAAGTAGTGGCTTGGGGCTTAGGCTGTTCCCAACTCCTGATGCTGCCATTTTGGAATCTTTTACTTCCAGCCACATAGTTAAAGCAAAGAGCACATGGAAGAGCTCACTGGAAAGGTTTTATGGCAAAGCCCGGGAAAAGTCGGACATGTGGACTCATATTCTTCACGCAGATTTCACTGCAGATCCCACCTGGATGCAAGGAGGGCTGGAAAATGGACGCTTCCTACGTGACCAGGAGGAAAATTAAATGGTTTTGTGAATAGTGACATTTTATCTGCTCCAATAAGCAGTATTTTATAGAAGAGTATAAAAGACATGATAAATTTTGAGAAGCCTTTAAAAGGCTGTGTTGCCACCCGGGTGGTAACAGTCACCAGGGAAGAACTGGGAATGTCGGTGCTGGTCTTTGAGGTAGATGATGGTTAATGGAATGGAGCCAGACCCCGGTGCTGGGGAGTTTATGCCTCAGGATGTGGCTGTGCCTGCTAAAACCATATCTGTGGAGACCGAGTGTAGGCAAAGAACCACTACGGCAGCAGAAGGGTCTGGACCGCTGAGGCTCCGTTGCTGCAGGACAAGTACCGCCGAGCAAGGTGCTAGGCTTATCTTCAGCGGCAGCCCCAAGTGGAGTGGGCAATGTACTGACCAAACCCCAATTCTGTCTTTGTCTAGTGTTAGAGGAGGAATGATCCCTCTTTACACCAAATGAACCCTGGAATTCATGGAGGAATTTAAGTGGGAGAGCTTCAAAAGAAAATGTGTCACAATTCAAGCAAATAATTAGAAAACTTTTTGTGTCATTTCATGGCTGAATAACAAGTTCATTTAGCAATTCTTTCTGCTTAACTGCAGACCAATATAGTACGGAGATAATGGGCAGAGGGGAGAAGAGAGAACCTTAGAAAGGAAGAAATCTAACATGGGAAAGTAAGCAATTCATTTTCATTAATTTAATATTATTTTTAATCAATAAACCCCAACCATGCAGCAATGCAAGCCATGCAGGCAGGTATGTTAGCTGGCCTGAGCAGTATCCACTGAGAGATGGACAGTTTTGTGTAAGGTGGTCCCATTTTAGAAATTCAGGGTATAGAGAATGGAGCAGCATTTCTTCTGCGGGCAGGACTAGGACAGGGGCGGGAACAAGAGGAGACCCTGCCAGTACGTAATTAAAGCACTGTGTGACTGTGGGCGTTTGATCAAACTTCTTACATAAACAGGATCTGCATGTGAGAACACTTTCAAAAGTTGAGTGTGGAGCTTTGCTAGAAACAGCGCAGCAGGTGGGCAGCCAGCCAACCCGTCACATGGGGCTGAAACTGATGTTCTGAAGCTCACTGGGCTCCTCACAACCTTCCCGCTCTGCTCAGCCTAGTCAAACACAAACCCAGCTGAGGTGATTCTCACCTGTGGGCTGCCCCTACGCAAACCCCAAGTGCACATCTGATCTAATCTGAAGAGGCCTTTCATACAGAGAACACACTTGCTCAAGCACACCTCCCTCATGGGAAAATGGCATCTCTGCCCAAGAGATGATTTTCCCTTGGGAACTATCAAGTTATTTGCTCTCACCAAAAGGGTAGAGCCCTGGACTTGGTAAGACAGCTGACTACTTCTCCATCTGTTCTTTAAGACAACTGTCTGACCCAAGAGCTTTTATGACCGTCTAGCTGTAACCCAGGCCCCGTGGCCCATGCTGGGTGGCACCTACGGTGTCTTTGGTCTCCTCAGCCTCTGGGCTTTGTTGACATGGGCTCCCAGTCTCCCAGTCCTCCCCCTTTCCCTGGAATCCCAGTGTCTCCCACTCCACTGAACGGATCCTTTTTCACTGCAGGCTCTAACCTTAGAGCTGTTGCTCTGCTCCACACAACGGCAACCTTGGCTGTGGGCCCTGCTCCTGCCAGAGCTCAGAGCCCAGCCCAGCGCAGCTGCAAGTCTCGCCATTATGACTCCTCCTTCCCCAGCTCTGCTGTTGCAGATCTGTGCCCCGGCTCTGAGTCAACCACAAAGGAGGCTTAGAATTTTACTTCACAGTGTTCTTTGCCAAGAATCAGGGACAAATTCTGAAAGACTAGACCAGAACATGTTAGAGTAATACCATACTGGGATGAACCCAAGAGTGATCTTTGTGAGTATGAACCAGCATCTGGCCACCACCATACCCTACTTCAAAGCCACTGCCTGCCCATCCCCCAGGACACCTCTCCTCTACCTCCTGCAAGTCATGGTTCTCTGTCTAAACTCTTTATTCAGCAATATTAATTCCAGATGTCTCTCCCCAGTCAGCCCAGGAGATCCTAATGCAGACAGCACCCCAAGCCTGCAGATTTCCTGAGGTGAGCACGCAAATTACATTGCTGGGCACCCTAGGTAAGTAGTCTTCTTTTACATTGTACAGCCCTGGGGATGGGCAGATGAATAAGATGCTATCCCAGTCTTCATTTTGGAGCTCTAAATTCGGTAAACAGACAAGCTAGTAAGCAAGCAACTTCTTGAGCAAGCATGGTATTATAGATGCTCAAGATTACAATACAGAGTAAGGACAGTTCTTGGTAAACCATAATTGCTGGAAAGAACCAAGGAACTCCCCAGCTTGAATCAGGGACAGCACCTTCTGAAGCCTTACAGTGGATTCTGTGGGATAGAGCACAGCCGAGCTTGCAGGAAGGGAAAAACAGATTTCTTCATTTGGGTATTTGGTTTTCCCTTCTGACAATTTGCCAGCGTCATTACTTTCATGAACAATTTGCTGTCCTAAGGCAACTGTTCTTTCTCTGTGGCTCCCTAGACAGTGACAAATCTAACTGCAAAGCAGGAATCTTCCTGTAAACCAAAAAATTATCCGAAGTAATCACATTGTGTCGGTGTTCAAGTACAGAACCTAGAACAATAAATTATAATTGTTGAAAGCAACAATGATATGTTAATATCACAGAAAAGCTTCAAAGTAGTTTAGTCCTCACAATTCCAGCAGCTAATTTATTACCAAAAAACCACCCAGGTTCTTCAGAAATTTCCCAAGGTCAACTATAGAACCAAGAAAGGAACCCCACTTTTATTATTAATGCATATTATAAGCCTAGGGAACCCTAAAGGGAGAACTTGATCTTAAAATCTTTTATGTCTCTTCCTTTATTCCTCCCACCTTGTTAAGATATAGATCTTATGGAAATAGGCATGTTTGGGAGGACATGGCTATGTGTGGACTTGAGGACCTCTGCCTGTATTTTCCTAAGGTGCCTGAGGATGCCATTTCCTGAACTGGGGGAATGAGGAAGAGGAGTTATGGATGTAGCTGGGTGATATCGATCAAAACTGCTGAGAAATCAGACTTCTCAAGCTTCAAACATGTCTCCACTATATTGATCTTCGGAATTCAGCTGCATGTCACCCGGCCAACCTGCCTGGAGCTTACACATGCTGCTCGGTGACCCTCCCCGGCCAGTGTGAGGTCTCCATTGCAGCATATCTCAGCCTCCCTGCTTACCGTTTCTCTACTCCCTCACCACAAGCTTCTTCCATTTAATACAGAACGTCCTACCTTCTATTATAAGATAAAGGTCAGAGTCAAACCCAAAGAGTTTCACAAAAACAGTCACCACCTTGTTCCCCACAACCTCTCTCTACCCCATAACCTCCCTAAAGGGAAAAAAAATGCAAGAAGGATCTTGACTTGAATGGAAATTGATTAAACTTATTTTTTTCCAGTTTCAACACTACTTTTTTTTTAAAACTCTTGGTTTCTAGTGACCTTTCAAATACAGAATAATTAAACGCAGAAGTTGCTATAATTGAAAAATCTAAATTTAAAAGCCATCCAACAATTTTACCACCTCTTATTTATGGGGCATCTGAGAATCTGAAATGCTGGAGATTCCCTGCCCCTTACCAGCACTGCCATACCTTACCAGGGATGCTGATGTGTTTTAAGTGATGAAAGAACTATGACTCACAGCCCAGAAATTTCTCATAAGAATTTTATTTTTTGTTTAGAAACCTAGTAAGGAATGTTCGGGAAATGTATTCAGCAATAGATATAGCTGAGATATGCTGAAGATGCATAAGAAGGCCCTCAAATGATTCATATGTGTGTGTGTGAATGTGCATGTGCACGTACACACACACACACACACACACGCACAATCAGATTCTCCTACCTAAATATCCCTAAATACTCCAGACTTCTGGCATAAATGTTTTTCAACCACCCAAATAAAATGGAACAAGTGCTCAAACCACAAGTTCCAAATGGAGAGACTATCTTGCCAGCAGGACAGAGAAAGGGAGTGATGTCTACTTTCCCTCCATTGGTCCATTCTGCAGACTGACTCTCCATGCCTAGGGCCCGTTCTCCTCTTCCAACACTGACTTTCCTGCACTAAATACCAACTTTCCTTTTATTCCCTAAAGTTGTGTAACAAAATTTTAATGCATGTTTAGGAAGAAGGACAGAAACTTATAGCAATGTTAATTATTACTGTCCTTAAGTTCCTCCATCACCTTCACCACAGATAATGTCCCACATGTGAAGGATTTCCTCGGGTCCCCCCTTGGATGCCCCCTCTATGTCTGTCACCCCGTATTTAATTTTCTGAACCTCCCTTGAAGACTGCCCACATACATTAGTCTTCTCACTTTATTACACAGGGCAATTTACCTCTTCCTTTGTTTTCCCCTCTCTCACCAGGCCACTCACCAAAAAGACCCATCAAGGTGATTTTTCTAAGCAAAACTTGGTTTACGTAAGATGCATTTATGCCTCACCCATGGAAAGGAGAAATGACTGTAGTTGGTTTTTATTTTAAATAACATTCTTTTTCTTTTCACTGCATGCATGTGCACACACACGGCACACACACACAATCACAGGAATTGAAATGTTCTGGAAAAATACATACTCAACTATTAAAGAAATTATCCCTGACAAATGGAATGTAGCAAAGTTGGAAACGTGTGTGTGTGTGTGTTATAAAATTATTTTAAATTATCAGGTCCTACTTCACAATTTAAAAAGAAATAAGAAAAAAACATGGTTAATAGAGACAGAAATGTGGATGTAATCGCCTTGACATCTCTCTTTCCTCACATCCTATCCATCTGCAAGTTCTACCTCCAGGACATCACATCCCACACACTTCTCTTTTTCTTTACTATCACCACCCCCATTTATGACCCATCACTTCTAACTTGGGCACCACAGCAGGTTTCTAATGTGTCTCCATGTTCTCCATTTACAATCCATTTTTCATACAGCAGAGTGATTCTAGAATCACTTCTTTGGAGGCATCAGTAGAACTCAAGCCCCTTCCCAAAGCCTTGCAGGACCTGGCCCTCACCTTCCTCTCTGACCTCTCATCAGTTGCACCCCATCCAGCTCACAGTACTGTCAGTACTCGAGATTGGAGCACATCAAACTCATCCCTGCCCCAGGGACTCGGCACTTGTTTATCTCTGTTCACGGAGCTAGTTTCTTCTCATTTGGCATGTCCTGGCTTCAATGGCACTTCCTCAGAAGGGCTTCTCTGAGCACCTACTATCTGAAATAGGTCACAACGTTATTCTCCATCAAAGGCACTAATAACGCCTGCACTGCTTGATTACTCATTTGTCAGTACCTCTGTGAGCTCCATGGGGCAGAGACACCTGTGTGTGTTCTCTGCTGTATCTCCTCCAAATTAATATAATGTGTGACTAATAGCAATGTATGAATGAATGAATGAATGAATGAATGAATGAATGAACAAAGCATTTTCTTTTTGGAAGGTGTCATGCTAGCAACTTTACGCATAATTATAAAAACATGGCTTGTGCCCTCTAGGATCTTACCTTTAAACAAGAAGTATAGACATGAATAAATAATGACACAATCATAAGAATTCAGAAGACCTCAAAGGATATAAATTTCAATATTCCAGGTAGAATGAGCAAAGACACAAACATAAAATACAAGGCACACCTGGGGGTGATATACTCAGCAATTTTGCTGGAGGATTTTTGTGTAGCGTGACTTAAGTGGGGGAAAAGTGGATTGCGGCTAGATTTTTGGAGGTCATGAAAACCAGAATAAGAAGTCAACCTTTTGTTTTTAAAGAGAATATTGACATGATCAAAGTAAACTTAAGGAAGGAAAATCTTGCAGTGGCAGGTGAGACCAATTGAAAGGTATATCAGTTTGGCAGGGCTGCCATAACAAAATGCCACAGACTGGGTGGCTAAAAACAGAAATTTATTCTCTCCCGGTTCTGGAGGCTGGAAGTCCAAGACTAAGAGAAGAGTAGGTGTGGTTTCTGCTGAGAGCTCTCTCCCTGGCTTGCAGATGGCCACCTTCCCACTGTGTGTTCACAAGTCTGTCCCCCTGTGAACACATGTGTCCGGTGTCTCTCTCTGTCTGAGTCCCGATCTCCCCTTCTTACTTGAGCACCAGTCATGATGGATTAGGTCCACCTTAGCAACCTTATTTTAACCTAGTCACCTATTTAAAGGTCCTATCTCTAATACAGGCTCATTCCGAGGTACTGGGGGGTTGGGGCTTCCACATATGAAATTCGGGAGGAGACAATTCAGCCACTAGCAAAAGGTGATGGAGGAGGGGGATGATTTTGAGGCTTAGTGTCACGAAGTGTCATCCTGCCTTCTTGTGTATCATGAGGTACCCCCTTGTCCCTGTCAACCATGAAGAAATTTTGTAGGAATCTTGGATACATTCACATAGAAAATAAACCCTGTAATTTTGCAAAAAAAATTGAGTATAATGATCTTTGGTTAGTATATACTCTCCTCTTTCCTTCCTAAATGAAATTTTTAACAAGTCAGTCAGGTTTTTAAATTCTAAATCTTTGATCTGTAGAGACTCTGAGGAAAAAGCTTACCACGGCTTTAGTATCAGGGATGGTTGCTTTTCTCCTACACCACAGGCTGTTACCTAATTAATTCTGGAAATTTAGTGAACAATTATATTCGCTTTTCTTATCAGTCCCTAAACAGGCCTATCTCCAACAAGTGTAGTGAACTCTGTAGCATGAATTTTGTGTTCTAACTTTACTCCTGGATCCATTTAGTATGCCCACCTTTATTTTCCCAGTGCCTTACTTTTCTATTCATTTACTTTTCTTTTTAGCTCTGTAAGCTTTCTTAAATACTCGATGCAACAAAGCAGAGTATTTAAAAATGCTGGAATTAACAGTTATATGATTAAAAGTCCTGCAAATCGCAGTTGTCACTAGATATATGTCCAAGGCCCTAAAACTGACAGTCAATTGACAGGAAGAAAGTGGGAAGGAAAGGAAGGAGGAGGTTCTCCAGTAGCCTCTGCCTCATGGTCAGGTTCTCGCCCACGCCCCTGGAGTAGTTTCTTTCAATAATCCTCCAAGGATCCACAGCCTCCCCCATCCCAACTATGTTCACTCACTGAATCTTCCTCTCTCTTCATTGTGCCCCACCATCAACCCCATCCTCGTTTCCCTGAACTCCTTTAGCCAAGAGGTATCCCTCTTGGTCAGAGCCTGGGACCTGAACCTGGGCAGTATTCACCTGGGTGACATTCCAGTGAGTCCCATGAAGCCATTAGCTCACATTCTAACTGTAGTTTACCTTTAGACACACTATGTCTAATGTCAAAATCTGTTTTATGTATGAATCTCATCTCCCTGGGTAGCTCATCAATTGGAAGAGAAGATTTATATTATATTCTTTTGAGACTCTCAGGCAGGACACCATGCTAGGAACATGGTAGTTCATCACCAAATACTTATTAATCACTGAATTCCTGAGTTCATTGTCTCTAAAAAGAGTAGAAAAGTTAGAAATAGCAAAAATAGCAAAGGCTAGAAGAGAAAGGGAAGCTGCAGGTCCAAGAAATAACCTCAACTGTGTCTGTGTGGGAGCTTCACCATGAGAACAGAAAAGGCCACATGGGATCTGACCACAGGACACTTAAAAGAGAGGAAGCCAGTGGGAGGAAGAAAGGGGATATTGTTCATAAGACTATTTAGAGAAACAGACTCAAGTAAAATTGTAGTCAAACTAACAAACAAAGGCTGTAGGCTATAAAGGTAGGGAGCACATAGAGGAGAAACAAGAAGGATGAGAAGGAAACAGGCATGTGCTGAGTGCTTTACACTTAGAACTTAACCTTCTCAACAGACCTTGAGCTGGGCACACAAAGAATCAGGTTGCCAGAAGTTAACAAATTCCCTAGAGCCATCCAGCTCACAAGATAGGGAGCCCAGTGCCGACGCCAGTCTATCTGCCATTAAAGCCCAGGCTCATGATCCACCACTGCTCAGGCAGGGGTTCAGGCAGTGATGTAAATGGTAGGAGATGAACACATCCAGAGAGAAGGCGATTAGAACAATGAAGTACCAAAGTTTCAGGATGAAAGATTATGAGCACCAGACCTATGCATGGGCATACGTGTTCCAGCAGGCTGGGGCTACTTCTGAAAAGGCGCCGAACACACTCATGAAATGTGGTAACTCAGATAATCTTCCTTTTGGTTCCTGCAATAAATCTCTTTAAGTTTTCAGATTTAAGAGAACTTAACTTTTAAATTTCTGTTTTCCCCTTTCATAACGTTAGAACTGGGCACTCTTGGGAAACCAAGAAAACTGCTTATTTGCATAAAACAACTTGTTTTAAAAAGATGATCCCTTAAGAGGACAATGAAAGGACAAGCCAGAGACGTGAAGAAAATATTTACAAAACAAATATCTGAAAAAGGAATTGTATCTGAAATATACAAAAAACTCTTAAAACTCAACAATAAAAAAAACAACCCAATTTAAAAATGAACGAAAAACTCTTTACCAAAGAAGATACACAAATGGCAAATAAATATATGAAAAGATGTTCAACATCATATGTCGTTAGGTAAAATGAGCTACCACTGCACACCAAATAGGATGGCAAAAATCCACAACACAGACAGCACCAGATTCTGCTGAGGATGTAGAGCAAAAGGAGCCCTAATTCATGACTTGTGAGAATGCACAACGCACAGCCACTTTGGACAGTTGAGAAGTTTCTTACAAAGCAAAACATGGTCTTACCACGGAGCCCAGCAACTGTACTCTGTGGTATTCTCCCAAATGAGTTGAAAACTTATGTCCACAAAAAAACCTGTACCTGAATGTTTACAGAAACTTTATTCATAACTGCCAAAAATTGGAAGCAATCAAGAGGTCCTGCAGTAGGTGAATTCATAAACAAACTACATTCATAAAAAAGAATATTATTCAGCAATAAAAAGAAATATTATCCATCAAGTCATGAGAAGACATGGAGAAGCCATAAATGTATAAATCCATATTGCAAAGTGAAAGAAACCAGTCTGAAAAAGATATGGACTATATGACTCCAGCTTTATGACATTCTGGAAAAGGCAGAAGTATAAAGCTAGTAAAAAGACAGTGGTTACCGAGAATTCAAGAAGGAGAGAGGGACAAATAGGTGGAGCATGGGGGATTTTTAGAGAAGTGCAGCTATTCTGTACAATAGTGTAATGGTAGATACAGGACACTGTGCATTTTTCAAAAGCCATAGAACTCTGCAACACAGAAGGAAGATGTAAACTGTGGCCCTTAGTTAATAATAATATATCAATGTTGGTTCCTCAACCGTTACAAGTACACCACACCAATGCAGGGTAATGACAGGAGGAACTGGGGGGAGGATGGTGATAAGGGAACTCTCTGTATTTTCTGCTCAATCTTTCTATAAACCTACAATTGCTCTATAAAATCAGATCTATTAATTTTTTAAAAGGAATATGATACCAAAATATGTCTGTCAATGGCAAATGGTGTGAAAATTGAACCTCTAAATGTGTGCTTGGACATTTTGCTAAGCTTTAGCAAAGTTTTATTTTCCTTTGTCTTTAAGGCTATGTTTTACCCTTGAAGCAAATCTTAAAGCTGTTTATCATTTGCTGCTCATGAAGAATATATCTTCTTTTTCACATACAGTGAATCTACTTTCTTTTAACTTTAACTTTTTTAACTCCAAGTTCGTGGACATTTAATTTCAAGTTTTTTAAGAACTAAGTGATATTTTATTATACAATCATGAGAACAAAGTGGTGAAGAGGTTAAATGAGACAGAGAAATCCCTCTTTCAAAAATCCTCATCTCCTTTCATCCTTATGTATCAAATTTCTTATTTGGGTTCAAGAACTTGTATTGTCTTTGTAATACCAATACCCAAAGAAATATAAGAAAATGACCAGTGATTACATGGCTCCAAATAAAAATGCAGTAAATTCAGACAAATGCCACTTTGCCCTCCCAAAAGACACACAGGAAAAAAAATAATAGTGATTCCATGCTGTAGTATTATCATTAGCTTGTTATGACTTTATGTGGTTTCATAAAAGGAGAGGGACAGTCATTGTGTCATAGTGTTTGTAGAAATGGGAAAGAAAGAAGAGGAAGCAATAGAACTCCTGGAAAGCTACAGACCAAGTGTGGAGTGAAACCCAGTGGGGTTCTGGGACGCTGGGGAAATTCCTCCAAGGCTGGAAAGCTCAGAACTGAGACACCCCATTGCAGGTTAATAGTACACTAGAGTTAGAAGTTTAAGTTAGAAGTAGGAAAGAGAATGTTGGTACAGAAGGGAAATATCTGGGCTCAAGTATCCTCCTTTTTTGACTGATTCACTTCTTTGGACGGTTTTTCACTAAGGATAGAATAGATGTTTACTTCCTGATTCATGGTAATGCTCTCAGCTGGCTGTAGAAAGTGGTAAGGATAGAGAGATTACAGTTCAACATTCCAAGGAGAGTCTAAGCTTTGTGAGACCTTGTGAACTGAGACTGTCATTCCCTTGCACAGTGCTAATCCGTTCCAGCAGGCCCCCGCGGCACCATCAGTTCCTCTTTGAAACCCAGAGGCCAATGAAGCAATATCAAGAGCTCCACCCTCATTATCATAATCCTCTGCTTTGTCCCTAAGAACAGGGTAGCTAGAAAACAACCAGTCCTTCTCAGCCTCTCAGCTACACACCCTCGACACAACACAGCTCCTACAGCCCTAGGACGTACCCAGCCCATCCCTCCTGCCTAGGTCTCGAATACCACAGCTTCTCCATTTTCTCTGACGCTCCGTGCCCCTGCCCTGCCTGGGAATGCTACACTGTGTTCTAGCCAATTGGCTGGGAACCACCAGGCATCCAGGTATTGCCAGGCATCTCCTCTGAATTCTTTGTGTTCATTTTGGAATAAGGAGGTGTGAAATAATACATACAAAGAAATGAAAGTTGTTCAATTAATATTAAGCAGAAAACTGGGATGAAATAAAATAGAGAATGCAAGTACTAAAATGAGAATAATCTACCCTTGTAGTTCTCCAAATGGAAAAGCATCAAAATCACTTAGAAAGCATCTCCAAAATTACTATATCCAGACAGCACCCCAGATCCAGTGAATATAAGTGGCAGGGGGTGGGACGAAAAGTGCAATTTTTAAAAAGTTCCTCAAGTGATTTGGATGCCCAACCCTGTCTAATGTCACTGGTTAAATGCAGACAGAATTTATAACTGAGCCAGATAATTTATTTTTGTGGCTGTTTTCTTTGTGTTCATTTTAAAATAATGAAGTGTGCAGTAATATATAAGGAAACAAAAGTTTATTCAATGTATATTAAGCAATGAGTTAAAATATGATTCCTGGTTTATTTTAATAAAATACACTTTCTTTTTGGATATGTAAACAGTGCTTCTAAAACTTTTTTTAAAAAAAATATGAGAATATGTGAAGTTTTACAATAAGAAGTCAATTATTCCAAAAGCATAGAGAAGAGAATGTCCAAGTTAATTGTATGATTAACCCACATTTACCTCCTTTTTGTTTTAACTTTTATTGCTCTAATGTTTCTGGCACTCAGAAGTATAAAATAGTCAACAATCATTTCTTTTTTTTAGGTCCTCAGTCTTATCGTCCATTATTACATATAAGGAACCTTGATGTAGGAATAGAAGGTTGAAGAAATTGAACTGAATCTGGATTCATGCCCTGGAAGTTTTAATTTTTCATTTGGCTTTTTCTCCTAAAAACGAAATGTCTCCAAAAATTAGTTCATCGATAGTTCTTTTTAGTTGTGAACTTATCCGCAAGCACGTTCTGCCGCTGAACTTTAGAAGCAAGCCGCCATGGGTCTGTGATGAGTTAGGATGGGCACAGGTCACACTGGCACGTCTGCGGGGCCGTCCCCTGTAGATGTTTTAACACTCTTTTAAACATTCTGAAAATCCCATTGGGCTTTGAGCCCCCATATAGCTTGATCCTAGTCAGAGGTGAATTTACTGGCATTGCCTGGCAAGAAAGGGCAGGTTTTGTGTGGGAGTAGGGGTAATTAACAAGCATGACTGGAGACTTGGGGGGCTGAGCAGTCAAAGCTGTGGTTTAACTAACGATTTCCAGTTCTGAGTTGTTGGGGCCCCCCTGAGAGCTAGAAAAGTGGCATCTGGTGGAGAGCCAGGCCCTCGCTTTATAAAGACCTCCCACCAGAACCCTCAGGTCACCTAGAAGCAGGAAATGCTCCGGCAGAACCGTTGGCACCTCGGGGACTCTGGCCAATTTCTTAAAGGCCACATTTTAGAGCTGGAGCTGGGCTTTTCTATCTTCCTCTAGTTCTCAACCTAAGTTTTCTTTTCCCCTAAGCCTAAAGTAATCAGGAAAATATTTCAGTCTATGTGATTTCTGTCATTTATTTCTTGGTGTACACTGAGTTTTTAATTTACAAGTGTAATAGTCCACCTGTCACACTTTTATTCATTCTCCAAGACCTGTTCAGATATCACCTACAGTATAACGCGTCCCTAACGACCCCAAGTAGCTAAGCACAAGTCACATGCTGCCATTAAGCTCTATGGGCACCTTCGTTACAGAGAACATATTACGTTGTGGTTTATGCCGGGTCTATCTCCTTCAGGCAACAGCCAACGTTTTATTCCTACAATATCTCTGTTCGTTAATTGGTCCCAAACTCAATAAACATTCTTAGGAAAAATAAAACAGTGAGAGAAAAGAAGGAAGAAAGGAAGGGGAAAGGGAGAAAAGGGAAGAAAAAGGAAATCACTTCTTTATTTTATATTCAAACAATTATTTCTAGAGGACAAGAATTCAGTTCATGTTTTGTTCACATAAGTAGTTACTGGAATAAACCAAAACATAGTTTCACACAATACGACAGAAAGAATAGGTCAACTTTTCATCCTATGAGACCATCTTTCCAAAGTAGCTTAGGTCTTAGAAGTGCCTCAGATCATCGTGTCTGGGAAGTCTGTAGTTCCCTTCCCAGAAAAAAAAAAAAAACCAACTGTCTTGTCCAGTCTTTTTAGCCCTTAGGAATAGCCTAGGATATACATCCCAGCACACAGACATACGAGGCTCTACATATAGCACCTGTTCAATAAATACGTGGCAACGTTACATAGGAATGCCTATAGAAGAAAGGGACAATTAGGCTGAAGTGCATTATATTTTCACATAAGGAAAACAAAATTCTATACCAACTGCTCCAGAACGACTGAGGAGAGCCAGCTCAGGCTCAGCTCTTCAAGTTAGAACCGATGGGTAGTTCTCTTTTCAGGAGAAAAAGGATTCCTAGTGAATAAACAACTGGTTTTAGAAAAACTGAAAACAATTCTTTTGAAAAGGACACCAAAGAAAAGGGATCTGCAAAAGTCATTTTACTACGAATGTGGACCCGTGCTTGCCCTTTTCAAAGACAGTTGGATAGAGGTTCAGAAACTTAGAATCCTAGTTCTGCTGTTGGCAATTAATAGATGGATGATCTGAACTGAGACATTTTAGTTTTTTGTACCATAGTTTCCTCGTCTCTTGAAGAGCGAAAATAATCACAGATATACTTCAGGGTTGTAATTGCAAACAGTTACGTGATCAAATTCTCAACAGTTTAACTCCTCAGAAGTCTCTAACAACAGTTTTGGCACCCTATCAACAATCAAAAAGAAATGTTTGGAGAATAATGGAGTGGAGCAAGACAGAATGAATTTTCTGGCTTAATTTTCTGAGTTCAAAGCAACTTATTCTTTCAGGAAGACGTTTTGACAACGAGACAAAAATATTCAGCAGTATCTACTAGCTTTTCAAAGCTCAGGTTATTGTGAGATCTTTTTTGCTGTTGTTACTGTTTTTATTAACCATATATTTTAAGGAGTTTTCTCCTGTGCATTTTGATATTCAACATTATATGTCTTTACTTTCCATATTTAATGAGATAGATATGTCAGGACGGAGGTGAACAGAAAAAATACTCTGATAAGTTATTTTCAGTTCCTGTTTTCTCCTGACTTGCAGATGAAGTCATTAAATTGTGCAACAGAGCATTGGAGTTAAAGCCTCTCAGCGGCAGATATAAGGATCCAAGTAAGTACCAGATATTTGGGTTAGTAAAAGGACAAAAAGAAACAAGCAATACTTTCATTCACCAAGATAGCTTCCAATAATGTTAGCATATTAAACTTTTATTGAACCACTTACTAAGTACAAATGCTCAATTCAAAATTAACAGGATTGCAAAACAAGAAATAATAGGCAGCTGGAAGGCTGAATGGCTGAACACGGACCAGTGGAGGATAGAAAGAAACTCTCTGATAAAGCAAGGAAAATGACAGAGAGATGATAAAATAATTGTGACTGCCCCAAAAAGAGCTAATTTCCTTTCCTCAGAGCGGGTTTAGGGAGACGATCACTGCTGTAAAGCCTGTGTCCTTCCAGAGGACAGTGACAGGGGGTGACTGTCCACACGGTCCAGGAGAGCACGGGGCCTACAGTGGAGCCCCAGGGTGGCTGCTCCACAGAGTCTCAGCACGTGACTGGGAAGAGGAGGGAAGAGGAACGACTGCGGAACGAGGCACATGAGTTTTTCCATACAAAGGTAACCCAACAATCATCAGTACCCAATGGTGATCTTCACAACCGTTGGGATCTCTTGCCCCATTTTTCAGATGTTTCTATAAGTGCTCAGAAGAAGGAATATGCCACTTATTAATAGTTAAAGAACCTAGTCACCCAGAGGAGCACATGCAGAACTGACGTGAATAGAGACAGCATACGCTCAAAGTTGAATAAAGTCAAATCCCCCCTTCGAGAAATTCACCATCTAAAACAGGGGTTCTTAACCTGGAGTCTGTAAATGGAATTTAAGGGAATCCATAGAATTGAGTAGAAAAAAATACACACCATTATTTTCGCTAACTTCTAACAAAATTTGGCATTTCCATTAATTATGAATGCAGGCAATAAACTAACCTTAATAGCATTAGCAGTAATTGTGACCTTGTCACCAATTGAAATTACAGACATTTTCATATTTTTACAGTCATTGCAGATATTGTGAGCTACAGAGCTAGTGCATACCCAAGATCCATTTATGTTTGTCACTACTGGTTACATTAGTAATTAGACTCACCAGTCCATATTATTTAATACTTTAATAAAGAAGCACATATATTAGGATAGCATATATTTGGGATTTTTGATATTTTAATAACTATATTTAAATATAATTGATTTCCTTTATAATCTTATATACTTTGTTTATACGTTTTAAAATGTTATTTTGGGAAGAGGTTCATAGATGTTCATCCTATGGCAGGAGGGGTTCATGTGACAGAAGATTAAGAACTCCCAGTTGTGAAAAGAAGTCAGACAAGCACACAGCCCCTATTCCAGCCTGACATAGTATGGTGACTCTCTTCTGATGGAGGTCTGGTTTTCTAGCCTTCTAGTTGCTTCTCTGTGCTGCTCTAGATCCTTATGATAAGTCTTTTTTCTGCTAATTTATAATCTGGAGTTACTACCTATTAATTGTAACCAAATCTCTCAGCTGGAACAATATTTTAACAGCACTGATAGACTGTAATTTTAATAAATATATTTTATTTTAAAAGCATAACAAGATAGCACATGCTAAATCTCATTAGTGTTAGCAGTTAATGTGGCTCCCTACTGAATCTATCCCTCATCGAGAGTACCACCTACTTTATGGCAATCATCAAATGACAGGCCTTGTTATCTAAAAAGACCTGAAAGGGTGCTTGTCTTGCCTTAAAAATTTATCCCAGAAAGTGATATCAAGTTTTATATAGTTGTGAAATATAAACTGTCTTGAACGTCTCACTAGTTATTTGGTGTATGTTACATCACTACTGGGCTTTTCTTATCTGCTCTTCCTATTGCTCAAATGACCTGGCCAAGCAATAGGTAGTGATTAATGGATCAGTGATATAGAATTCAAGAATAATTCTATTTGCTCTTTATTGGACCCAGAAGGATTGAATTATGGAGGAAAGAAAGGCAAGCTCCTTGATATGGCACTCCCATGATTTGGAGTAAAGTTAAATCGAGATTCTAGAACAGACATGGCAAATAGGCTTTATCTCACCTGCCTACTGCAATGTAACAGTAGGGGCTTTGAAAGCACTGGCTGAGCATGACAAAAATCAGACAATTAACAATGCCTATCAAGGGCACAGAAGTGGTGACAAGAGTCTATTTTGGCTCTACGTGTTTTCATGGGAAAATTAACCAAATGGGACCACAAAGAGAGTTAAACTACAAGAAAACCCTTCTGTCTATTGGCTAATTCTTTACAGATTCAGTTGGATTCTCAACAGGCCTGCCAAGATTTCTTAAGGCCCACATGAATGGTCCAATATTATGAGCTTATTCATAGACCCAATAATTAAAGACGGAATAATAGCAAATAATCTTGGAAATTTTTCCATGGTGTACCAGCCAACCAAATGTAAACTTGAGTCCATTTGTAGATCCTGAGCTCTTTAGCCATTATGATCACTCCAAATAATGAGAATGAAGAATCACTTCAAACATTGGCAAGCATTCAAAGATTCGAAACCAAATGCTTCTTCCTAGTTTACCTTTTTGAAAAAGATGACACAAACTACTCCCCCAAACCAGTGACTTGTCTACATTGGTAAACATTCTGGTACTGATGGCCTCTGGTGTTTCTTGTTTCTAGTCATATTGTCCTTTAGAGCAAGGGTCACTCTTACTCCCAAGAGGAAAGTCAACATGACTCACTGCCAGAAACCGAAAGTACACCATGTCCACATGAGTAGTGCTGCTCACTGCATAACCACAAAACCACATCAGAACCAGTCAGCTGCTCAGGAAGAAGAGGCAGTGGACTGAACAAACGCATCCCCCAGTCCAGACAGCCCAGCTGTGGAAGGACCCTAGGCTCTTTTGCTAAGCAGAGACTTGGCTCAGAGGTCAAACATCAGCGGCAAGAGCACACAGGGTCCTGACCTCTGTTTACTGGACACAGGGAAACAAGTCCCGCCTGCGACTCAGTGGGGTTT